>CM076074.1:1507500-1797500 GCA_038088235.1 Zacco platypus | reverse complement strand
ACTTCTTATCCTAATGATCTCATTTCAGCACACGGGAGAGCCTGGCTCTAATTGATGTCAAGTGCGTGCTTTCACTGTTAATCAAGAAGATGGCATCAAACGGGCTTCGCGCGGGTCTGAGTACTGATCTGAGGCCCCTTCGTCCACGATACGCCGCTGCTGGACTCCAATTATACCAGCCCAGACGGCCGGCCAGACCCTACCTGTTTAATTGGGATAGCGCGGCCACTTCCAATGCTGTCTGCGCGGCCATCCATCCCTTTCTTCTCCCTGTCTGGTTCGCTTCCCTTCCGAGACTGTGGGGGAGAACACATCATTTTAGTCAAAGGCGAGCTGGCTGCTAATTGAGCCTGACTTCAGACCAGATCCAGTTTGGAGTGCAGGGCACACACATGACTTCAAAAGTCAAGGAGGTGTGGGAGGGGTCAACTTGACCTTGACGTGACCCTCCCACCCCTCCACCCCACACACACACACACACACACACTTCTCATATGTGGGACAGGACGTACACTACTGAAGAGCTTACAAGACGGCTGTCAATTTAAAGGGGTCATATAAAATGTATACAAAATGAATTAATTATTTAACTAAAATATGTTAATTGTTATATATAACGTATGCACTACCCCAGTAAAAAAAACATTCAAAATCAATTTAAAACACATACTAAATACTGATGTAAAATTATAATTAAACTTTATTTGCAGTATTTCTTTATCGCACAATACACATTTATTAATATTATGCATACAAGTGTTTCAATATCACTATCGATACTTCAGTATATCTTTAGTTGGATCTCTGCACAATTAAAGTGCATTAAGAACAAAATTAGTTGTTCCTGTTTAGCAGACTTTAAGTATACCAAAAGTACAATTGCAGGTGCATAAATATGTAAATGTATATTCTTTGCATAAAATAAATGTATTTCAAATGCATTTTTTTTTTTTACTAGGGTAGCAAAAGTTTTGATGTTGGTAAGATTTTGCAATGTTTTTGAAAGGAGTCTCACCAGAATCACCAAAGCTGATCGAAAATACATAAAAAACAGTACAACTGAAGTATTATTGCAATTTGAAATTATTATATATAAATAATATTATATATATAAATAATATATATATATATATATATATATATATATATATATATATATAAATTGATATAAATAAAAATATATATAATATATATATATATATTAAATATATAAATTATTATAATTAAAACTGTTTTCTATTTTAGCATATTTTAATTTATATCCAGTGATCAAAGCTGAATTTTCAGCATCATTACTCCAGTTTCAGTGTCACATGATCCTTCAGAAATCATTCTGATATGATGATTTGATGCTCAAGAAACTTTTTTTAATGTTTAAAACAGCTGTGCTGCTTAATGTTTTGTGGAAATGTGATTTTTGTCATGATTCTTTGAATATAAAGTTCAAAAGAACAGCATTAATTTGAAACTGAAATGTTCTGCAACATTCAGGAATGTGATCAGAACAGGAAAATCTGGCCAAGCACTTCTTATTTTAAAAATATATATGTTTTATCACATTAAAAGATACATCCTATATTGTACTAATACACACTATTGTGCTATAGAAACAAAAAGCAGCATTTATTAATTAAGATAATAATTAATATATATATATATATATATATATATATATATATATATATATATATTAGTAAAAGAACTGTTATTATTAAAATATACCTGCCAAAAGTTTGGAAACAGTTATTAATGGTTTTGAAATAAATCTCTTCTGGACAACAAGGCTGCATTTATTTGATAAAAAATACAGTAAAAAAACAGCAATATTGTGAAATATTGTTACAAAAAAAATTATTTTAATATATTATAAAGTGTAATTTATATCCTTTGATCAAAGCTGAATTTTCAGCATCATTCCTCCAGTCTTTAGTGTCACATGATCCTTCAAAAATCATTCTGATATGATGATTTGCTGCTCAAGAAACATTTATGATTATTATCAAACATTAAAGCATCCTTGCAAAATGAAAGTATTAATTCATTAAATAAAATATATAAAACTTACTGACCACAAACTTTTGAACAGAAGTGTACATAAAAATAACTACATGAATAAAACATATATAAATATATATATTTATCAAATCATTTGTTGTTGTTGTTGTTGTTTATGTATTCACTCTGTAATTATTTTATTGTGGTAATGCACTAATCAATTAAAATCCTGTGTAACGGGAGAGCACACTGACCGTAAAGAGGTTGGAGCGTCGTTTGGACTGTTTGCGGACGGGTGTAGGCGTGTTGGCGGTTTGGGGAACATCGATGCGCAGTTCCTTCTGACTGGTGCTGGGAGTGGAGGGCACGGAAGAGGAGTAATCGCTCAAACTGCCTCCACCATTACTGGTCTGAAACACACACACAGCAAGAATTACTTCGCAAGAAAAGCAAGAAAATAATCTCATGTTACAAAGAAGCACCAATGGCTTCCTTTTTTCCTGAGCTTCGCCTTTGCCTCTCTCATCCCGGCTGCACACACACACAGGCTCTCTTGTACACGGCTAATGAGAAATCAATGAGGATTGAGCCATGCAGAGGAGGATTACTGTCTGAAGGGGGATAAAACCGATAAAGAAATCTTCCTTGAATAAATCAGAAGACGATTCCGAGAGTAAAATGTGAGCCTTAAATTTAAAGTGGACCTATTATGCCCCTTTCCACAAGATATAAGATGAGTCCCCAGAATGTGTCTGTGAAGTTTCAGCTCAGATCATTTATTATCGCTTGTCAAATTTGCCCCTATTTGGGTGTGAGCAACATGTGTGTGTCCCTTTAAATGCAAATGAGCTGCTGCTCCAGAAGAGGGCGGAGCTTTAACAGCTCAACAACAACAAAGCTGGAGAATCTCACGCAGACAAAATGAGGAAAGTGTTCAAACTGATGGAGAGACTCAGGAAGAAGTTCCAACTTTTAGACGTTTCTGAACGGTTAGTGGATAAATTGATGTAGTTGCTGTGGAGTTGATCAACTCATCACTAGCATGTGTCGTCACGTTCATCTTTTTTCCTTGAATCGACTCTCGTTTGTGAAGCAGTCCGGTGTAAAATGACGGCATCAACAACACTCGACTACAACAACTCTTCCTCTTCTCTAAAGCAGCCCAACATGGCCCCGCCCCCTTTGTCATGTGTTCTCGGGGGCGGGGTTTATGTAAATGTGAGGGTTTGTGATGTCACTAACTCAGGAAGAAGCTCGTTGTAGTTCTTAAACAGAGAATTCTTTAAAAGAAAATATTGAACTTAGACGCTCAAACAACTCATCGACTAGCATGTTAATCCCCCACTATACATAGCGTACCTGTTTACCAAACAGAGCCATACACACCAGGATGACGTTTATGATTGCTTTCAAATACTGTGAATCGTCTAACATGTTTTTCCAAAATTTCGCTCCGACACAAACGCTCTTTTTTTAACAATAGAGCTTGGGTCGACTTGCGGGCTAACGACACTGTAGTTTAACAGTTAGCACGCTTTGCTCAAACTTTTGCCATGGCGTTAGAAGCGGAACAGCACCGTCGCTTGCGCAGTATGCGGAACATGCAAATTAAGGGGCGGGGATATTATAATAAGATCCCCTGCGTGACTTTTTTGCAGAGAAAGGCTTGCCAAAACAAAGCTATCGGGTTGTCCTTTTTCACATTTTCTGTGTTGGTAGATGCACCCCACTATAGCACTTAAACACAGAAAAAGTCAGATTTTCATGATGTGTCCGCTTTAACAAGTTCTAATGTATTAGTGCTGCGTCGACGCGTCACACTGTTTACGTTCATCTGGCGTAATGGCGGCTTCTGCTCCTGGGAACGGAGGAAGTTCCATTCTATCACAAAAACCAAGACCACGATGATCAAAAGTATGGAACACTTTAAACAGAGGCCAAATAAAACGGTCCTTTGTTCCCTTTGCAGAACCGAAATGGCGTTCCACCTCTGGAATTGGATCTCTGCCAAATTTTTGTGCGTGCAAGATCATATTTTGAGCGTGAACTGAGTTGAGGAGAAAATCTTCGTCTCGCAAATAAGAAAATATTTGGAGCGAACGAAAATCAGTTTTGCATTTCAAAGAAGTTTATTTGGATGTGCGCAGACGTTCTCTTTCACACGTGTAAGATTTGAGTCGCTCGCGCTCCTGATTCCCGCCCCGCGCGCTCGCTAAGACTCGCTGCATCACAGACAGCGCAAGAGGAAAAACACATGGATCAGGAGACGTTTGTTCAATGGCTTGAACACTATCAAAGTTCCTTTAAGACTGTGTAGAAAGTCTTTGACACTCTTCATGTTAAAGTTCAAATGTCTTCCACTGGACGAACACACATGAGTGGCTTATTTTTAATCAAAATCAAATCGTATTGTTACATAATGGCGCGTCCCAGTGTTTCTACACCTCAACGAACTGATCAATTAGTTCGAACTTCTTACATAAAAAAAAATCACTAGATTGATAAAAAAAGGTAATAAAAACAATCGTTAGAGTAGTTGACTAATCGAAAAAAATAATCGTTAGATTAGTCGACTAATCAGAAAAAAAAAAAAATAATCGTTAGATTAGTCGACTAATCAGAAAAAAATAAAAATAATCGTTAGATTAGTCGACAGAAAAAATCATCGTTAGTTGCAGCTCTATAATGTATTTGACATATTTTAGTGTTTGACAAGTTCCAATAAAGGTTCATGACTCCAAACACTTTGAATGCACATTCATAACCCCAAATCCATAAATAAAAACATCTCAAGGTCAACAGGAGGGTTTAGTGTGTGAGACTCACCTGGCTTATATGCACCGCAGACACCGGTGCCGCACAGACGGAGGAATGGCTCGGAGAGTTGGGCAGTGACTTACAGGGACCGATTGAGAGTTGTTGTTTCTTCCGGGTTGCAACTATTTTTTGAGCCACTGAAATGACAAAGAAATGGAAAAGGGTCAGGTGGAATTTATGCATCATGGAGAACGAGTGCAGAAAACACAACACCACTTCACGAGAGAGTGTGTGAGGAATCGCTAACCCAGGCCACCCCTAATTCGCCCATCACTCTCCTCCACAGGCCAGCGCTCGCCCCGCACTCCAAGCCTCCAAGGCCTATTATTTCAACATTTCCCCTCCCTCGTCCATTTCTCTTTTCCCTCGATGCTCTGCCCGTGCCAGGAAAAGGGCGGCGTCAGTCAATCGCTCGCCTCTATCCCTATCGATCGGTTGACGGCCCCTGTGGCAATCTGCGCTCGGCGCGCGGAGAGATGTTCTACCGCTTCGTCATCTCGCGGCTAACGACATTGATCCCATCATGTTGAGAGAAGCTTACGGAGAGCGGCTCATTCTTTAACCCATAAATCCCTTAAAACAGACACACACCGGCTTTTTATTCCCTCTCAGAACTTCACAGTAACTCTTAAGTTGTGAACTGTCAAAGCAGAAATGAAATTCTCAGATTCTTCCAAACATAATGGCGATTAGGTTCATTTTCCCCAAAAACATTCGCCCTCTAGCGTTCAGAAACTTCCTTCTTTTAAGCGGAAGTGGCTCTCGGGAGGCAGGAGGGAGTTAACGGTCCAAGTGCCCAGAACTCAATTACTCCAGCTCCCAATAAATAGGGCCGGCTCTCATTCCGCTGTAAATGAAGTCATTGTTTTAATTGGACCTATTAAACGTCTGAGTTTTAATGATGATTCCGTCATAAACATTTACCTTCAGGTGAGAGATCACTGTCCAAGGGCAAACGGTGTGCTACTCGGCTAAAAAATTCTCTCGATGCAAGACTCGCGCGCTCTTCCTGTCCCATCTGCTGCTCCGACAGGAAAACTGTGCAGCTGTGTTTATTTAGACTCGTCGTGACACGCTACCACGCTAATCGGCTAATTATAATCATAAACGAGCATCTCCTCTCATTTGAACAAACGAGGAGGAAGCAACAGCGCTATTGTGACAATCTCTTACAGGTCAAAGACAAATATCCACAATCAAAAAATCCTTTAAAATCTAAAACATACTCTATTTTTTCATTATGATTTTATATGTTTTGGAAAAAACAATGTAATGAAAAATAGTCATATGGTGCAACCATCAAGATTTATACTGTAATTTTCCTTTATATGTGAAGCATCTTAACTCTTTCCCTGCCAGTGCTTTAAAAAAAAAAGTGCCAGAATTTTTTATTTTTTTTATCATTTTCGCCACACTTTCATGGATATACTGTTGAACGAATATCTGAACATACAATATACCAAAATGTATCGATTCTAGCTTCATGCATTCTATTTTTATCAACACTTGAATGTGGGTAAGTTTCATAAAAAAGCAACATTTTGAACCAAAAGCTGAGAAAATCGTGTTTTTGTCACAGATTACGTCCGGATCGGATTCAGAACGATGATCAAAACATGAATCAAACAGATCAAATTCATCAACAGCCCCGACGCTCGCTCTGTCCTACACCTCTTCATGGGTTCTGCGGCTCATTCGGAAACGTTAGGCAGTTTGGATGGCGTTAGTTTACGCAATGTGCTTTATCGATGCGTCTATAACTTGTTTCCGTTCGGTGTTTTGATCTGGAGATGCGCAACTGTCCAAACAAAGGCATAACGGTGAAAACATGGACTGCCGGAAAACTCTGTCAATGATGGGGAATTAATTGTAAATGTATTTTCAAGGTAAAAAAATGTTTATTTTACAAAAATATAATGAAATATAAACTTTTGGGGGGTCATGCCACATTACATGTTATGACCTGAACTAACCAAAAAAAGAGAGAAAAAGATAAATTTGATATTATATTGATACTTGATATTTTAAAGGGGATCTATAATGCCCAATTTCTATTCAATCTATTTGCTTGTCAAATTTGCCTCTATTTGGGTGAGAGCAAAAACACGCCGTTTTTGTGTGTGTCCCTTTAAATGCAAATGAGCTGCTGCTCCCCACCCCCTTTCCAGAAGAAGGCGGACAAACTTACGTTCATTCTTTTAATGAGGCTTTTTCATTTTGATATATGAACGACCCTGACATTTCTTTTTTTTTTATTTATGCCCCTCAAAAAAAATATAAATTTTAATTCAGACATTAAAAACATGTTCTAGAAACTGTATATTCAAGTGATTGTGTGCATGAGTTACATTTACAGACCAACAGGAATTTAAATGAATAGACTTGTACAAAAGAAAAAAAAATGAGCATTATGTACTTTACCTTTATGTTAATATCAATGCAGCTCACAAACCCACGGCGGAAAACACTTAGTGAGTAACTCTGCTATCACCCAGAATCTTCTAGAGAGCTTTCTAATGACCATTCGTAATAAGTCAAGCCATTTAAGTATTATTGGACAATAGCACTGCAGGAGCATGGAGGTGGTGAGAGATATATGTCCACAGATCCCTCTCCAGACACCCCTGCTGTATTTTACTTTAAGTGTTAAGAGCAGTTATGATAAGACTGGGTTAAATATTTAAACTGCACAGCTAATACAATTTAACTTTGACTATCAATCTTGGCTCCCCTGTGAGAGGCAGCCATTTATCCTGCTGGAAACATTTCCCGTTTGATCAGATTTATGGCAGGTGGCCTGAACACTGCAGGCAGAAGCACAGCCATCATAGAGTAGGAGCATTTACTCCACCGGAGCTGCACTTTTGTTCAGATTTTGGAGGATTGTGGCTTCTATTAAAGCCGCTAAGAATGAAGACATTATCCAGTAGTCGTTTTTACTTATAAAACACTGCTATTGTTTTTGCAAAAGTTGTTATAATCAGGGATGCCCCTTAATAGTGGGTTAACCGTTAGTAGATGAGAAGAGGCTTAGTCAACCAAAATATTACTAATCGCTTAGTCGTAGGAGAAAAAAATACACAGGAAGTGGCAAACTGGACGCTCTCCCATCATTCATCAACCTCAAATATGGCTTATCATCTGAAACGGTAGTAGCAACTCGCTTTAACATTAACCTAGAAAAACGTGGGGTATTCAAGTATTTAAGCGTAGTGTAGTTCAATAGTAGCGCTTACTCCATCACAGTTAACATGGAGGTGATCACTTGCACTTAAAATGCTCTGTCATTTTTTGGCATACAGATAAGAGTAATATCTCTTCTGAAACTGTGAAGAGTCTACTTTTTCATGTGCGCTCACAATAATAACAAAAAAATTGTGCTTTTGTAAAATAATGAAACCAAACGCTGCCATCTATCTGTGAACTTGAGAGAAAAGAAATAAAGAAAAGAACAAACTCCATGTAAACATTCCTCACAGACAGACTTTTAAATGAACCAACTCAAAAGGAAAACAAATATTCACAGGTTATGTAATCCGTATGAAACGCGCGTACAGACGCGTCTACTGTGGAGATGACGAGTCGGCATCGTCGACTTCATTACTGTAGCTGAAATACAGATCAATTCATTGATGTTAAAGCAATCCCCTTGCTGTTTTTCCCTGACTTCCCTTGATTAAAACATCCAAAAGCAACTAGAACAATCTTATATATTTAGCTGACTTGTGTACTACTATTATCCAAAATTATTATTTACAAGAAAGTTTAAACCCAGAGAAATAAGCCATTTTAACCAGGACACGGATCGTGCGTCACCTGTTAGTGACATCATACCCGCGTTACCCTCAGTTTCTGGTTTTATTTCGTAGAAACCATGGAAACGCCAAAGACGCTTTAATATATTGTGAGATTTATTAGACAGGTGAGCAACTGTATGGATACATTCGTGGACATGGATTTTATAGCTCAACACAGTGAGTCTTATTGTTTAAATCTCATTTTCCTGATTCCCAGCGAGTGCCATGTTTTACCATCGATCTATCTTACTGCAACAAGTGTCTCACAGCTTGAAGGAGCTACAGCGATCTGTCACCACACATTAAACACACACTAGACGCTATTTATCGTTTAAACTTCTTTAAAAATTTACTATATTTTAAATATGAAACGCTTTCATACGTTGTCAGTGTCTCTTTGCTCCTCAATGTATTTTTCACTTCGTGAGAACATGATGTGTGGCACCAGAGCGCATAGCAACAGTAACTAAAGGGGGCGGGTCCTTAGTCGCTCCTGCTTCACACTACAGTAACGTTAATAATCTCATCCGTGAACATGATTTCTGCCCGAGTCCCATTCCGATTCTCATCCATCGGAAGTGAAGACAACACCTCCCATGATTCCGTGAAATCAAGGTGACACTTTTTGTTGTGAATAAGCGACCTCTAGTGGCGAAATTTACACAGTGTGCCTTTATTAATTAAAATGAATGACTACTAGTCGACCAGAAATGTATTATAACCCTCGACTAAAGACGTTTCTGGTCGACTAGTAATCATTCATTTTAATTAATAAAGGCACACTATGTAAATTTCGCCACTAGAGGTCGCTTACAGTGTCATTGTTACATGTTTTACATGTAGTTACTGTAGTAATAACTATAAATTATGCATAACTACATGCAACTAACCTTAAACCAACCCAAACCCTAATCCTATAGTAAGTACATGTAGTCGAGGGTTATAATACATTTCTATAATACATTATAATACGAGTCTTTATGAGCGAGTCAGTGAGTCATTCATTCAAACTGATTCCTTTTAAAAAAAAGAATGTTTAGTTGTCTATTCAGAATCGTAATTTTTATATCATTAAATAATTTATCCAGAATCGTGCAGCTCTTCCATTAATCCACTGGCATTATCTTGCTCTAATTCATTGGTCATGTTTATTATTCGCTCGATTCTACTACCCCTCGGATCCCCGACTCGGCAACACAGGTCGTGACCTCTCTTCTAAACGCTGAGCGGATACAGCAGACTGACCTTTATCCTCGACCCCCGGGGAGAAATGAGCAAAGAGAAAAAGAGACCGCAATGTGCACAAGAGGAATGGACAGAACAGGTAAGTCGGACTAAATAAAGACACAGGTACGTTTATTAGGCTGCTGTCAGAGCGCTTAGCTGCAGCGCGCTATAAATATTAGCTAATGAGTCGGAGGAGAGCGGGGCAGATGAACCACCCGCCAGGAATCTTGTATAAAGGTCAAAGAGCTCCTGCACTTACTGTTCAGTAATTAGACCTGCTATACAAGACAAAATACACACTCGAGTAAACACAAAACCAAACGTTCACATGCTGCACGCGGGGAACTGAAGCCAAAGGTGAGACTGTGACCGTTATGACACTTTTTCCGCTCCGTATTCATTTGATCTGATTGGACAGATGTGAGGCTTGACCGGGTCCTCGTTTCTCTACACAAATGTCCGTCATCGAAAGCTTTAGTTTTTTAATCAAACTCAACATTACAGTAAGTCCAAGTGTAGTAAATGTAGTGTATACTTGCGTTTGCTTGTTTAACCCTCATCAAAATGACATATTTAAAAGGCTTTATTTATAAGCTTGAATGTAACTCTACACCCTTGCCTCATTTAATATACGCGGATCTATGAATATGCGAATTAGCCCCGCCTCCACTCGCTCACGCCAGCTCAGAGATCCACTCGGTCAACTTTCTGAAGTAAACGGTATCGCTCTTTACAACGTCGCACACATGACAGAAATTAACATGATTCGTCTTTGCTTGACTACATTATCAAACAGCTAATAATTGATTAATTAATTACACGAATCAGACAGCTGTCTGCTAAAAATCAGTATCCTTAGAAACGCTTTGAACAACCATAGTTCACCGTAATGCATCATACACCTGCTATTTTGCTAAATCTACTCAATTTTTTTATATTAACAGAAAAATATCCCGGGATATATTCTCGAGACTCTCCGCACACTTAATGATACGTTAAATCCCGCCCACACTTTGACGTGATTGGTCACAAGGTAGTTTGTGATGTCAGGAACCTGTGATGTCACTGCAGTTTTAAACAGAAAATACTCAGTGACGCTGTTGACGTGAATTTGCACATGGTTTTTGTTAAAGCATATTAAAAACACCACATAGACGTCGCATATTACACACACGTAGGAAAAGAGGGGGGAATTCATGTAATAATTTGATAATTAATCATCAAAAACACACAAATTGGTCATCCAAACAAAAGTGTGGGGCCTTTTTTTAAAAGAAATGAATACTTTTATTCAACAAGGACACATTAAATTGATAAAAAGTAACAGAAATATTCTATTTAAAAAAAAAAAAAATTTCGTTTCAACTTTATATTCATAAAATAACTATTTTTTTCAACATTGACGAGTCTGGTGTAATGCTTTTGCTGTTGTAAGAATAAATTATATTTAGTTATACATTAAAATGGAAAACCTTTCTTAAATTGTAATAATATTTTTGATCAAATGTTCGTTTGGTGTGCATAAGAGACTTCGTACAAAAACATTACGCTAATAAACGCATTATAGCTCATGATGTATTCTTGTTCATTCATTATATATTATCTGATGTTCATTCATACATTCACCGTTAAAAAAACACATTAGTGTATGAAGATATTAACATTAATGGAGATTATTACAGGCTAGTTTGCGTTACCTAACATTAATGGACGTTAAAGTAGCGGCAGACCCATAATCCCCGGCTTCTCAAAGCCACAAGTTATCAAAATAAACGAATCAAGTTTATTTAAGCACTTAAATGAGTGTAAGTGTCAAAAGAGAAATCCATTGATAATCATACTGTTATTGTTTGTCCATTTCAGCTTTAAGAAAGACAAACTACTGATATAGTTAGCAAATATTATTATTAAAAATATACTACATATGGTCCTCATGGCTTTTTAAAACAAAGTGACACCCGTAATAAAACAATCAACAACTTAACTAATGACTGCAATACAAAATATATTACATTAATCACGCAACAGGAGCTTGTGAAAAAGATCCGGATATAAATAGAGAGAACGAAAAAGAGAGAGGAAGTGCACAGCAGACCTCGTTAGCTGTTAGCGCACGCTAACAAAGCTCTACATCCTCACTCTGACAATGTGACAAGCCAGCGAGCGCGAGGGGAAGGATGGGGAGGGGGGTAATTAGGATAATTAAATTAGCACGCTGATGGACGCAGGCTGGGGAGCTGTCAGGACCCCTCACCTCGACCGAAGAACCACTGACAAACACATACACACGCTCTGCAGGCGTAGAAATACACACGCAAACAGTGGGCGCGCGTAGAAAGCGCAAAAAAATACAAAAAATATCATGTGATCTACTCGGGTAAACCTCAGCTGACCCTGACCGAATAAATTGCCTCACTTTATTTCTCCACTGGCCATCTCGTAAACACTTTGTTACATAAATCTAATGCAGATAACTACTGCACCAATTATTTTTAATGGTTAATGTTCTTGTTATTTGCGTGTTGGCATCTCAACTCGCTCGCCTGCATTATTTGATTTATGGCAATTCAGGTCATTATATTACTGCATGCTCAACCAAAGACAATTATCATTTATTAGAGGCAAAAGGCCATGAGGAGCTGGAGCCCTGCTCTTAAACATGAGCAAACTTGAATATATAGACTTTTGTCCCATTAGGAATTATGAATTTGAGTGAGTAATAATTGATTGTGACAGAAAGTAACCCAGGGTGATCAAACGTGCGGCGCGAATCAATGCGTATGATGACGCTTTAAAAGAAAAACTACTTTCCTGATAAACTGCACTTTCGTTAACACGCCGCTGAACCTCTCAAATCAATCGAGAAAACCAACAAAGCAGAACTGCTTCCAGAGAAATTAACGTGTGCATTTCAAGCTGAAAAATTAAAATACCAATAATAATAATAATAATAATAATAATAATAATAATAATAGACACACGTATTGTTAAATCATGCTGTGATATAATACACTATTACTTTATTTTAAAGTATTTTCACTTGCC
Source organism: Zacco platypus (assembly GCA_038088235.1). Taxonomy (NCBI): domain Eukaryota; kingdom Metazoa; phylum Chordata; class Actinopteri; order Cypriniformes; family Xenocyprididae; genus Zacco; species Zacco platypus. The sequence goes on along the minus strand of CM076074.1, from coordinate 1,784,619 downwards.
TAAGAAAGTACTGTAATTTACTGTAATTACATGGTTAGTACAATATTTGTAATTACTAAAAACTACATTATATGGTTACACTTTATTTTAAGGTGTCTTTGTTACACTGTAAAAATACATTTAAATACTGAGTAATATTAAGCAACTACATGTACTTACTATAGGTTTAGGATTAGGGTTAATTGCATGTAATTATGCAAAATTTATAGTTGTTACTATAGTAACTACATGTAACACATGTAACAATGACACTGTAAAATAAAGTGTTACCAATTATATTAAAATATTTGGTTACACTTTATTTTAAGGTGACTTTGTTACACTGTAATACTAGTATTATTAAGTAACTACATGTACTTACTACAGGTTTAGGATTAGGGTTTAGTTTAGGGTTAATTGCATGTAATTATGTAAAATTTATAGTTGTTACTATAGTAACTACATGTAACACATGTAACAATGACACTGTAAAATTAAGTGTTACCCATTATATTAAAATATTTGGTTACACTTTATTTTAAGGTGACTTTGTTACACTGTAATATTAGTATTATTAAGTAACTACATGTACTTACTGTACGTTTAGGGTTAGTTGCATGTATTTATGCATAATTTATAGTTATAACACTCATGTAACATATGTAACAATGACACTGTAAAATTAAGTGTTACCCATTATATTAAAAAATTTGGTTACACTTTATTTTAAGGTGTCTTTGTTACACTGTAATATTAGTATTATTAAGTAACTACATGTACTTACTACAGGTTTAGGATTTGGTTTAGGGTTAATTGCGTGTAATTATGCAAAATTTATAGTTGTTACTATAGTAACTACATGTAACATGTAACAATGACACTGTAAAATAAAGTGTTACTCATTATATTAAAATATTTGGTTACACTTTATTTTAAGGTGTCTTTGTTACACTGTAATATTAGTATTATTAAGTAACTACATGTACTTACTACAGGTTTAGGATTTGGTTTAGGGTTAATTGCGTGTAATTATGCAAAATTTATAGTTGTTACTATAGTAACTACATGTAACATGTAACAATGACACTGTAAAATAAAGTGTTACTCATTATATTAAAATATTTGGTTACACTTTATTTTAAGGTGTCTTTGTTACACTGTAATATTAGTATTATTAAGTAACTACATGTACTTACTGTACGTTTAGGGTTAGTTGCATGTATTTATGCATAATTTATAGTTATAACAATCATGTAACACATGTAACAATGACACTGTAAAATAAAGTGTTACCCATTATATTAAAATATTTGGTTACACTTTATTTTAAGGTGTCTTTGTTACACTGTAATATTAAGTAACTACATGTACTTACTCTAGGTTTAGGGTTAGTTGCATGTAGTTATGCATCATTTATAGTTAAAACAATCATGTAACATATGTAACAATGACACTGTAAAATAAAGTGTTACCAAATATTTTTTAAACAAAGGCAGATTTTTTTCTCTCTCATTAATTCAGATTCTAGAATGACTAGAAATTGTTCTGCTGTGATATGATGATGGAGCCAAACAGACTTCTTATTTGAGAAGATCAACTCAAATATGAACCGTTATTGTCCGGTTCCCTCACAGAATCATTACGAATCCTGCATATAAATCTGCAGCGAGCCAATGATTAAAACTCTCTAATTATGGTCACATGAGTAAGTAATGACAAAAATAGGCCCAAATCAGGCAAACAAAATGGCATGAGCGAACACACACACACACACACACACACACACACACACACACCTCTGGGTAGTTGCTATGCTATCAATGCAACACAAAACATTAAAATAATCATTCTGGTCCTCATCAATAAATTCCACTACAGTGGATAATTAGAATGCATGATTAATTGAGGATAATGAAATGAGAGATGCGAAGAGACAGCGTCAGTAATGATCAGGAATTTAGCCTTTTCTTGCTCTCATTTGGTGCTGCTGATGAGCTTGGCCATCATACAGACATGCACCCACTCCTTTACACACACAGTTAAATTACAGCAGTCTTGGCTGCAGCCAACAGTGTAATAATTAAGAAGATAATAGCTGAGCGTTTAGAGTGTAAATCTCCCTCCTGGACGCCGGAGCGCTGAACGGTTCAGCCTGCCCAACCCCTCCGGAGAGCTGCGTACATCTGCCGCCCAGACACACACACACAAACACACGGACGTGCAGAGATGTGTCTGGATACAAAGATACAAAGTTACTTAGAAAAGCACAAACGCCACGACGACAAACATCGACTGAATATCAATCTAGAACGGCGACTTCGAGGAAAGGTTAGGAAAGGTGTCGGATTGAATTAATGGTTTTATTGGATTTCCATTTCTTTTCTCATGTTTCCTCAGCTCTATAGAACGGACGCTTGTACGGGCGAGATCAACTTTGTTAGCGTTATTTCCAATGAACCCAAACCCATCATCGCATCTCAGGTTCACTTTAACCAGCTCCAAAAATTAGGGCTGCACTATTTATCACGATTTGGCTGCGATTATTTAATGCGCAGCTTGTCAGTGAAGCACGGCTCTGTGATAAATGCTTCTCCATGTGAACGCCAGAGGGCGCTCTTGCGCGGAAACTCAAAATACGCCCTGCAGCAGATGATGATAACACGCGTCATATCGCTGTCGCTGAACGAACAGAAGATTGAAACGCTTTGATTGATTAAACATGACCAATAAACACACGAGAAGGAGTTTGGAGTAAAAACATGTCATTCAATGTTGTCTTTTGTTGGACAAGATGTTATTAAATGCTTCTCACGTCTGGAAAGATGTTTGCTTTTCCAAACGTAGACATTCTAAGCTCAAACTCGCAGTGCTTTTGGATTTATTAGCATTTGGAGCCGTACTTCACTGAAAAGCTGCGCATTAAAAAGCGATAATCGCGTTCAAGTTCTTTTTCATATCGTGCGATTAATCTAAAAATGTCTTTGTTCTTCTTCCTCGGTGGGGACAGAAGAATCAGTTACATGTTAACTACTGATCGCCGACACTCACATTGAAGTGTTCGTAAATGTACGCGATACAAGTTTGTTAGCTATATTCACTGTGGATTCAGGGTGTGTTCACACTCGGCAGGTTTGGTTGGATTAAAACTGGTGTGATTCACTTGAGTAAGTGTGAACGCTGTCCATCCGAATTAAGCACAATAAACAAGCGGACTGAGATCATATTTTGTGCCAAGTATTCTAAAAAATACCTTATGTACTTAATAAAAACACCCTGCATTTGTACTTTTGCTATCTAAACTACTTAAAATCTGCTAGTGTACTTACAATATTATCACATTTAAACACATACAAAGAACATGACAGCACTTTTTAGGCATAATATTAAGAAATAAGCATTGCACAATAAAGAAATACTATAAATAAAGTTTAATTATAATTTTACATCGGTAAGCCTTATGCGACATGTCAATAAATATGTTAAGTATACTTAGTATGAAATAAATGCATTTTATTTACTAGGGATCTCAGTCCTCCTTCCAAATGAACTCTGGTGCACTTCGAAGTGAAATATGAACGCAAAGACAACCAAATGAACCAAAAACAGGATGTGATGTCACGAGATGCGAGAAAACTCAAGCGTATTTCTCATCTTGAGAGCTACGCTGGCTATCCTTGCAGCAGATCTTTGTTTGTGTGTTTTGTTTGGATTCCTTTACATATTTTATAAGCTCTTCACGAGTTCTCAGCTGGTAAAAATATGTGCGCGTAATTTAGTTTTGGATGTCCTGTAAGTTCAATCACAAAATACACATCATAAAGCTTTTTTATCTTTAATAAACAGTGTGAATGCAGGATTAAATGTATTTTTGGTCCAGACCAAAAGAATCCAAAAGAAGTGTTTGAATTGTTTTTCCAGACATCAGAACGGATCCTGTTTAATTTGTTTATTTATTTTTTTCTGAGCAAAAATTAAATATCATACATGATTTACAGAAGACAGCCGCTAAAATGTCATTCATCTTGTCAGGGATATTTATGACAAAAAAATCTGTTTATGCCATATTAAACACTAATTACTTTTACCCCAAAACTTGTAATTTTACATTTTTAAACTTTGCTTCTATTGTAAGTTTTGCCCATTCATCAGCAAGATTTTTTTACTCGTTTAAAATGCAAAAAAAATTTAGTATGCTCACTTATTCTTTTATATATTTTAATACGTATCGTAAGTGTAATCAGTCTCGACATACAATTTTTCAATTTATTTCAAAACATTTTAAAATGTAATTTTCTCCCGTCTTCAGTGTCACATGATCCTTCAGAAATCATTCTGATAAGTTGATTTGATGCTCGAGAAACATTTATGATTATCGTCAGGATAGGAAATAGGAACAAAATTGCATTTATTTGAAACAGCAACACTTTAATGTGTCCTTGCAGAATACAAGAAATATTTTAACCATTTTAAACACTGTCTAACGTGGGGAAGTTGTCACAAAAGTAATACTTTTGCAAGCTGTAGAGATGCTACTTCAAATGTGAATGAATTTCTAGGAGTTCTAGCGGTTTTTAAACACACAATTCTTTTTTTAACTTCATATTTGCAGTATAACTTTATGGTACGAACAGTATGCACTCAAAAACACTTGAAAGCTGTGCTGCCAGGAGCATAAATATAAATGTCTCGTTAAAATAATAAATGTAGTACAAAATGGCACTATAAACAGAACTCCAAGGAAAAACCATCCAATGCCTTTTCAAAGAAACCTCTGAAACGAGCTTCATTTCTTAGTGTCTTGCGCCCCCTAGTGGACAAACATCTCAAAGGCTGCTGACAACTTCATCCTCCCTTTATCTGCATATGTGCTTCTCACTGATGTCAACAGTTTAGTAAACAACACAACTTATATCGTGCTTTTCTCAAAGCACACAGAACAAAACCGCTATACCTCACGAGATGGGCCAATTAGCATGTAATTAAGAGCTGATTATGCCAGCTATTCAACAGCAAAGTCACCTTGCACTTTCTGCCTCCATTTTCTCATGCTGTACCCTATATAATGTGAAATTAACTGTTACAACCAGAGCTGCAATGAATCTGACATGCGTTGGATTTAAGACGGCATGAAGGGACTCACCGTCCTGGAAGACCCGCTCCACGTTGAGGCCGTAGGTGGCACAGGTCTCGTAATACGTGCACCTCTTCAGGTCGTTGGACAGTTTGCGAGCGCGCGTGTCATCGATGACACGAGGGTTAGCTGCACTGATTGCATCTGTGAAAAAGAGAAAAATTCAACTAAAACTGCTGAGAATAATGTGTTTTAAGATGATCCTGTGAGAGGCTTCAAACACATCAAGTTATCTTGAGGACATGAGCAAAAGTTAATGAACTGTAGCGCTAATCTTCCATTGATTATAGTGTGGCACCCCCTAGTGTTCATATACTGAAAACACAAGCAGTGTGAAGGGGATGAGTTGAGTTTTATGTATTCCTTAACTTTTTAAAAATATATATATCGGTGCAAACTGCTGTTCCACAACCAAAAAACATTTAAAAAAGTATTCAAATCTTGATGTTAACTATTATCTATTGAATAATATTTAAAATATCAGTAAGCTTAATATACATAAAATAATCATTTATTGGCTGTCCCGAACCCAAACCCTTACATTTCAACTTGTGAAAATGATATTGAATATTTTTTTTACATTTTTCCCCCTTGTTGCTTTTTTAAAAAAAAATATTTGATTTTTTTTTTTTTTAAATCATGAAACTTTATGTAAAAAAAAAAAAAGTGTTCCGCATTATCATGTCATTACGGAAACAGTGTTTGTTTTAACACACTTCTACATTTTTGATCAGGAAATATTCGTGTGTCTCTTTCACAGCAGATGGTCCATCATTTGGAGTTAAATGTGTTCAAAAGCCTGGAAATCTGTGTGTAACTCAAGGAACGTCACTACCAAACACCTTTTTCTGAAATTAAGCAAACTTTTTTGGGTGTTATTCCTTAAAATGTAGTTTTTATACGTGTTAATCTGTTCAGAATTGTGTTAGTAACCATGTGCGGATTAGCATCTTTGAGCTAGGCTTAAAAATATCTAAAATTATCACGACTGAAATGTGAAGTTTCGGTTGTGGCATTATTTTTTGAGTGTTATTCGATAAAATGTAGTTTTTATATGTGTTCAACTAATCAGAACTGTGTTAGCAACCATGTGCTGATTAGAATCTTTGAGCTAGGCTTAAAAATATCACTACCGAAACACGTCATCATTGTAACACATAATCATGTATTTTGGGGAAATAAACTTTAGTACAGCGATGCAAATCATTAGTATTTCAATATGTTTTAGTGGTGTAGAGTTAAAATTCTATAAGGTGATGTGGTCACTACCAACACATTACTGTCACTACTGAAAATGTGACCGGTCGTGACCGAAACATTGGATGTTTTGCCAAAAATAAAGTATATTGAATTATCAACTAAGATGTTATTATAGTGTGTGGTTCAATATATATTCAAACTGATGAAGTTTGATTAACTTTTACAAAGATAGATTTGATTCAAAATACAACAAATCTCATAAATTACACTTGAAATATTGTAATTGATATTGATTTGCCCGTGACATTTTGTTTTTCTTTTAAAATGACATCTGCCTTTGCTAAAGAAAATCTTAATAGATCAATGTAATCGTTCTTATTCAATCATGTATCATTGTGTTTCGCTAGTGACAAATTTGGGAAGAGGAAAAATATTCCAAAACGTCCTGAAAATACGATATGAGAATTAACTGCACAACCACTAGAAATGTGTACTTTTGATATTATACAATACAAAATTTGTGGATAAAGATCATGTTTACACACACACACACACACGTGGGTGATGTGTTTGTGATAGTCGTAATAATAATTAAAAACTGATCAACAACCCCAGAAGAGTTTAACCCTTCTGTGCTGTTCGGGATGTTTTCATCCACTATGGGGAATTTTTGAGTCTTAATTTGGCCATAACTTTCTCCGTGTTTCAGCAAATGGAATGATTTTTGGTGACAAATCTTATTTGGACACATATTTTGGGAAAATGCTTTGAAAATGTTCAAAAACTCAACAGTACTCTGTGGGCAAACTCACGACCCTTTCGTTATGATTTTAACTGCTTTAAAAATGTATCAGATAAATATTTTTTTCAAATTTTTTTGCTTAAATCTATTAATCAACCTCAGTCCTGATCAAAACTACTAAATTTAAAAAAAAATTCAGGATTTTAACTCTTTAATTGCCAAATTCATAAATGATGTCACTGATTTGGGAAAAAACGTGTCAAAGATTAGAAACAACATTGGCTTTGATGCGTTGTTAGTTTTTGTGCAGCATCAGATTTTAACGTTTTAAAGAGTTAAAATCATGATTTTTTTTTTTAATTTAGTAGTTTTGATCAGGACTGAGGTTGATTAATAGATTTAAGCAAAAAAATTTGAAAAAAATATTTATCTGATACATTTTTAAAGCAGTTAAAATCACGAAAGGGTTAAAGAAGTCGAGTCAAGCGTGTTCTTTGAGTTTGTTGTCAGAATGAGCTCTCAGAATGTGAGTGTGAGTTGTTGTCGTGTGATAAATGCAGGGTTTTTCGTCTCCCACAGTGCCTACACTTACCCTGAGTTCCCACAAGCACCAGGGGCACCTCTGCTGTGTTGCGGTAGTTGGCCATGCGACTATAGTAGTGGTAGACCGTCTGAAAGCTGATCTCATCTTCCAGACTGAACACAAATATCACCGCATCCACCCACAGCGCAAACTGAGAAAGTGGGAAGAATTCAGAAAGTGAGAGGAAAAATAGGCCGCACTTATATTTCATCACAGATTCGTGGACTGCATCTCCATTCCCTATGATTATTGGGACACTGAGGAATATTTCCACATGTGGGTCAAAGATGAAAACGGGTTTTCAAGCATCAAGTGTAAAACAGCTTTGAATTGTACTTCAATGCATCAGAATTGGTCTTTTTCAATTAGTTTTTTCTGGGCAAAAATTAAATAATATACATTTTTAGCATGATTTACAGAAGATACCCGCCTCAGTGTAACACCCTTATCCAATCAAAACCAATCACTTTTATCCCAAATGCAAATTACTCGTAATTTTACAGTTTTAAACTTTGCTTCTATTCTAGGTTTTGCCCATTTGTCATTTACTTGTTTAAAATGCAATAAAACTTAGTATGCTCGCTTATTCTTTTATATATTTTAATACGTACCGGTCAGAATAAGTATGTTGTTTCAGTTTTTAGTGTTACAATGAATGACAATGTATCATTATATTCATATAATCACCCACATTTTGACATTTTATTCTCCCAAAACTTAAAAGTATATGTTTTACTTGCATTTACTGTGTTTTCTATGTATTTAAAATCACTTTTGTACGTTTCTATCGACGTGGATATCTAAATGTCTTTGACTTTGTGCATTTAAACAGTCTTGGATTAAAATAAAAATTTTTGCAAAATTATGCAAAATAAAAATATTAGATGAAAGCATTAAAATTATGAACTGAAAATAAATAAATACTATGACAAACAGAGATAAAAAAATAAGCTAAATCTCAATAGCTACATTAAAATAATTAAATAAAATGACAAAAGCACATAGATGAAATTATTAAAACTTAAAATGAAAATGTAAAAAAGCTAATTCAAAATATTAAATAAGACATAACAAAATAAAGACTTTTTTATGAGTACAAAAAAGCCTACAATATGAGGAAAAAAGACAAAATATCTAAATTCAATAGGTTTAATCCTCTTGTAACTACACAATTCATGTAGTTTTTCTAACTTTAAAGATGAAAAAATGCCATCTTACCTTTTAAAAGGCAGTAAAATAAGGCTTTTTTTTGAAAGACGCGAGAAGTCACGGCAATATTTTGGGTAGGCGAATACATGGATCAACCGTCACAGGATTTATACGGTTTATAAAAGTCTACTGAAGCGTTCTGACAGCTCTGGGAATGACTGTGCACTTATTGAACAGGGAAGCGGATTGAGCCCATGAGAAAGTGGCCATTTGAGACTTCCTGTTTGCATTTTATGACTAACAGAAAATCAGTTTGTCTAAATAAACATCCTTAACCTCACGCAAACTCTTTTACATCATGGTTTCCACTCAGCTGCTCTGTAAAACAAAACTAATGTATTGTTTTAGCTCCATCATCCACAGTTCAGTCTTTATATTTGTAGCTGTACTTCCTACCTGAGCCTCCGGAGGTCCCCCTTCATCCCTGATTAGGAGGAGGTAACTTTGTCCATCCACGACGATCTCCTTTTTAAAACGTCCTCCTGTCCAACAAAAGCAGCCAATCAGATTACAGAGCCTGATGATGCTGAAACATTCACTACCTCTAGAATGAGATGATCGGTGGACTGTTGATTGACATGGAAACAGAGAGGGTTATGTCCATCATCTTGTTATTTTCTAATTATTTTATAGGGTAAATCATTTGGTCTACAAATCAGAGAACACGTAAGTGAGTGTTGTGATAATTTATTAAATGAATAACCAGCATAATCATTATTTGGCATAAGATTTGCTTGAACTACATGCCTACACAACTCCTTTTTTGTAATTTCTCTCCATTATAATTATATTCTTTCAGTGAAAATGTTGCAAAGAATTTCAGTTTTGGTATTCCTGTTTACGATTAAACTATATATATATATTTATATTTTTTTTTAAGTTTTTTATTTTTTATTTATTTTTTATTCATTTATTTATTTATTTATATATTCATATATATATATATATATATTTTTTTTTTTTTAAGTTTTTTTTTATTCATTTATTTATATATATATATATATATATATATATATATATATATATATATATTAAGTTTTTTATTTTTTATTCATTTATTTATTTATTTATTTATATATTCATATATATATATATATATATATATATATATTTTTTTTTTTTTTTTAAGTTTTTTTTAATTATTTATTTATGTATTTATATATATATATATATATATATATATATATATATATATATATATATATATATATATAAACTCCTTTTCTTATCCTCAAAGAGCTGATTATTGCTGAATAAATGGAATATTTTACCTCATTTCTGATAGATATTATATAGTTAAAGCCCATTAATAAGTTAGAGTAAAAGCATTTTCATTTCCCCTCAGAAGAATAATCGTGGTTCATTAATGTAACATATTTACAATGCCAGTTTCTGTCAGTTAATAAAGCATTTGAGAATGAGAATGAATGAGAAACCATTGAATGTTACAATAGAGATGGCCATAATTCAATATACGCAGTCTGAACACAAACCCTTGTGCCTGAAATGCATAGCTGAAGTTTTCGGATCACAGTTGTTTCATTCGGAGCTCCCTTTTCTAAATATGTATTATTCTTGCATCTACGCATTAAAATGCATTTTATCTAAGCTATCCGAGTGCTCAGTTTCTGACCTTTTTCTCCAGAGAAAGACAAATAACGCTTGATAAAAGTATTTGAACACAAGCAGTAATTAAGTCTCAACTAAAACAATTAGTTTTTCAAACATCCAGTCTGGCGATAGCGGGAGTGGAAAAGGTCAAACGTCCAGTGTGCCATCTGGGGTGAGGTGGCGGCGGTCAGAGACTGAGGAGAGGGCGTCTGTTGGCTGAAGCATAAGAGGATCAGAGGGGATTCCTGGAGATGTTAGAGGGTCTTAACCTTATCACGGCTCTACACGGCTAATCAGCTTGAGCACCGAAGACCTCAGAGAGCCTCACTCTCTCTTTCATAGCCTGAAAGGACATTCCGTAGTCATCTGGAGACAAGGCCAATCGGACATTTTAAACTTTCACCCTTCACCTCTGACCTCCAACTATGTTTCCCCACGATAAGAAGCAAAGACTATCAATCATACACGGAGCAATCTGAGATTGGCCAATATTTTAAATATTAATACTATTTTAATTCAATTGTTTTTTAAAAATTATCTCCAGAAAGGGAACAGTGGTGTTTCCAAGCAAAACTACAGCTGTGAGTAGCAATTATCGGGGTTCAACTGCTTTAAAGCCTTTAAAAAGGTACATTTTAATTAGCAAGTCTGTAACCATCTCAATCACAGATGGAAAAGACCATTTACAGCCAAAAATACAGGTAATTTACTATAGGAAATATGTGTCTTTTAAAGCTTTTCATCAGTTGAGCCAAAAACCTAGGACTAGTTCGCTAAAGTTGTTTTTTGAAATAATCGCCGATATTTAACGAATGATTCGATGGACAGCGGCGGCCCTAGAGGCAAAGTTGTTCAGAATGAGGAGTTCTACTATGTGGTATGACTGTCGTGGGCGTGTTCGAAAAAATGGCATAACATACAATCCTTTAAACACGTGAAAAACACGAAGACGCTCCTCCCCGGAGGACAATTTCTTTTGAATTTCTCACAGGCCCAGCAAGTTTCTTTCTGATTGGCCTCTGTTAATCTTGTCTGATAGCTGCTTAAAATTCATTGGCCGATGACGGCCGAGATACGCTAATGTCCTCACAGACAATCATGGCACCTTGGAAGACACCGCATGCCAATTTTAAGTAGTTATATCCATTTAAGTTTTTTTTCTGTTATAGCGCCACCAAGTGGCCAATTGCTGTGATTTTTCTCACATGACCAAAGACTGAGTGCATACACATGTGCTCCAATTTTAGTGAAAATATCTCATTCCGTTCACGAGTTATAGCCATATTAGTATTAGTGGCTCTGCCCACTTTGAACGTTTTGCGGCCATTAGAGAGGGTGAATTTCGATTCACCCCTTTTTTTTTGATATATATTGACAATAAGACTCCAGAAAATCTTACTGCACTGGTTTGGTTCCGAACAGGCCAAAAACCTAGCATTTATTTCCAAAAAAATTCAGAATGCCCCAAAATTTCGGTTTAGGAGTTATAAGGATTTGGTATTTTTGACCGCTGTAGTGGCTCCAGTGGGCCGATTGGGGCGAGCCTTGGTCACATTGTAGGCGGTGTGAGTACAACCCGCCCTCAAAGTTTCAAGTCTCCATGACTTACGGTTTGGTCTGCCCAATCACTTTTAGGGGAAAATGCTGATCCTTGGATAATGTAACAATTACAATAGAGTTTCAGAGCTACACTGACTGATTTAAACACAGTACTCATGTCAAATTGTCGATAAAATTGTGATTCTTTTAGATAGCCATTTATGCTCAACTACTATGCGTTAGAGAAACGTTATATTTTTATTGCTCTAAGCTAAGGATTATTTAGTTCAGGGGTTAGCGAAAAGAGAAAAAAAGTCTAAATATTGACATTAAATATTGATAAATAATATTACAATATTTTGAACAGCACTATACAAATACATTTTAATAATTATTTTTCCAAACATTTTATGGATATTTTTTAATAATTTATATGTATCAATGCAAATTACTAAAATATTTTCACACTATTTTTCTCACCCAGTATAAATGAGTGAGGTTTTTAGTAGGGGTCCTTGCTAATGGGATCATATTTGGGAATCCTTAATAATAATTAAAAAAATAATAATTTGAAAACCCATATTTGGTAATAACTGTATGGAACTGGATGAAGTGTGTAAGCTCCGCTCCTCTGCTGAACTAATAATACAAAATACAATGTGCTTTTCAAAAGTCGGCAGGTTGAAAAAGACGAGCGGGGAATTCGAGCAGTAAAGATGTAGGGGACGGCAAGCTTTTCCACAATGACACTTTGTCTGTTTGTGCTATAAAGGAAGAGGAAGAGGACTGGTGTCAGGACAGCTAATGCTCAGCATACAGTCTGGACCCAGTTATTTATATATTTGATGAAAATATAGAGCGAGAGAGAAGTGCACAGTGAGTGAAACACACACACACCCACTGGTTAATTAACTCTGGGCTCTTTCTCCACGGAGTTGACCTCAGTGGAGTAAAAACACGCTCGAGTTTCTGAACGCGCTCATCTTTAGAAACTCGTGTGAAATCAAACCGTTTTTTGATAGAGCTTGACGTCCAGTCTCGGCGGGCAGTGACCTGTAATGCTCGGGGTGTCATTGATGGTTCATTAAGGAAATGAATGAAATGGAAGATGGCAAAACTATTGGCATTCAGAGAGAAGAGAAGTGGATCCTCCTGTTCTGTGGCTTGATCTGCTTAAAGCTTTGTGATGAGTAAAGAGAGGCCATGTGGAATAGATTCTTCTCTACTTTTAAGACATTGTTTGTGAACGAAAAAATGCATTTAACATGAATCCACTGCTGTACAAGCCACAGAGGGGGGAGAGTCCACCGGTTCAACTCTCTTGCACTACAAAAGACTTTCCCAAAGAAGAAAATGTTGGACATTGAAAAAGAGAGCAAATAGTTACCTGCGTCCACGTCAGCTAGTTAAAGAGGCCGAGGAAAGAGAGAATAAACAAAACTCAAATCAAAAGGCAGCCAAGCTAAACATGCACACAGTTAAGAGAGAGAGAGAGAGAGAAGCATAACTTTCATTCCTTCATCACAATCTTATCTAACGTCAAGAGGCTTCTGTTCCTGTGGGTCACGAGCAGAGCTTCACACCAACACCGGCGTGTAACGCAGTCATATATATATATATTTTTTCATTGTAGTCTATTTAAAAGGCATCTGAAATAATAAACTAAGAGCATTGTTGGCAATGATTTTTGAATGATTTCTGAAAATGACTGATTTTCCACAGAATAGATGCACGATCCCAGCTCATCTCTCATCTCTCCGACAGCGAGTGACACGCAAACCCTCCCCTCACTCACTCGTTCCATTTGCTTCGGATGAATACGGTTGGAATTTCAGTGTAGAATTGCATGTATTGCGCATAATTTTACTCGTTCCCGCAGATTTTGTGCTCACACATAAAGCCACCTCTCAGTACTAAATTGACCTTCGCTGGCAGTTTGATTGACAGGCGATCTGACCAATCATAACCCCGAATTTGCCATTTTGTCCGTCAAAGCGGTCAGGGGAGTTAGTAGATTAACGTTGGTGAACTTGAATCACGTCTTGAAACAACATTCCTTCTGATGTTCATTCATGTTTATTTGATGCTATAAATGAACTAGTATGAAGAGATGATCGCTTCACGAGGAGCTACAGCGATCTGTCACCACACATTAAACACACACTAGACGCTATTTATTGAGTAAACTTCTTTAAAAATTTACAATATTTGAATTTTTTTCACTGCGTGAGAACATGATGTGTGGCATGAGAGCGGACATAGCAACAGTAACTAAAGGGGGCGGGGCTTTGCGAAGGGTCAATTGAGTTCTTTTTCAGTTCTTATTGCGCTTAAACAGTCAAATACACAAAATAACGCCTGTATTACAGAGTATTCACGTAAACACAGTCAGTAGGGATGTAATGATACCCTCGTGTCACGATTGGATACAAATCACAATACTGAACTCACTATTATTGCGACACTTTAAGACATATGGTGAAAGGTTAACAAAAAATTAACTTAATTAAAATGCTAAATTTGGTATTACACGGGTGGAAATGAATAGGCTTGGACTTGGTGCACAGAACAATGGTGACACCAGAATTAAAAAAAAATCATGATTATGAAGCTGAAAATACAGAAAAAATACAAATATGGTTGCACTCCATCACTGACTAGATTTATTTAAAATAATGCATTTACTTGTCAAATAAAACATTTGGCATTATCAGGACCACACATATTCCCCCAGTGCATTATATGCAGCATTAGTTTAATGTAGTACTGACACTAAAACTCTGTAAATTTGCATTTTTTTCCCCTCACACAATAAGTTTCATTTTGGGTCACTATCACTATTTGTCACTAGCCACGATATTCGTATAATAATATATCTCGTGACATTATACCTCTAGTTTTCAGTGAACGTGACCGGTTGAGAAAGAAAACGCATGCGTAACAGTATGATGGATCCGAGCGTCGGGTCTTAAAGTGACAGAGATACGTATATTAATACGTACTATTAAAAATATCTCTATGTCAAAATTGCGGCCAGTGAAAATGCGGAGTGATTCGTAGCTTTGAAAAACAACGAGCCACAGCGGCTGGTGAGCAAAAAGTTAAGGCCTGGTCATGAGTATGTGTGGTCACTGAGGTCAGAGGTCATTCAAAAATACATTTTAATGCAGTTCAAACATACAATGACTTGAATACACCTGAGCACGTTTTTAATTTCTGAATCGAAAATTTAGTTTCAGGATGATACAACTGTCCTGATGTCATAATAAAGAAAAAAAATTACATTTGTGAATAAAAGTAGTAGTTTGGTAAAATCTTTTAGTATTATTTCTTAGAGAAAAAATAAGCAGTTTTAAAATATTATTTTTATAAAAATATTGTAAAAAAATATTATTATATTAGTTTTAAAATATTATTATTATTAATATTATTTAAAAATATTTGTGTGGCAAATCAAAGAAACATGGACTTATAAAAAGTCTCCTAAAATATGACATAATTCGACCCTTTTATGGCAACAACGCAAGTTTAGTTCAGCTTTTAAAATGTCATTTGGTCTCCCTCCACAAAACTGTTGTCATATTAGAGAAAAATGTGATATTTATGAATTTATAATTAAACAATATATATTAATTATTGTGAAAAAAATGGCGTGTACAAAATGTTCACATTGACACACATTGAAGGTGTAAGGAAACATTACTCTTCACCTTTGATGGTTACACCACATGACATTATTAGTTAACTGATTTTAAACCCTAAAAGAACTTGGCACTAAGCTAGACTTTTTTTTAAATAGTTTTATTTGCTACTGACCCAATTTAACAAAAAGATAAAACATGCAGAGTAGAAATGGGTCACAGCCGTGAACCGTTTAATCTAGATTTTACGGTTTGCAGGGTAAAACCCCACTTGGAAAAAATTCACAGTCTAAATTTGATATTTTACATTGATAAAAGTGTTGTTTTCACGCCAGAGGGATTGGTCTGCACCAAACTGCTGATCCCAGCAGAGCTGCGTTTCTAAATCAAACATGATTGTGGCAAAAAAAACGGAGTTATTTACCCATATGGGGTGCTGGGAGTTGAAATGGTAAAGGCTGGGTCTGTGTTGAGACCACAAAGCCCGTAGGGATTTTTCTTTCTTCTTGCGTAAACACACACACACAGTTGACCGTGTGATAATATCTCTTAATGAGCTCTGAGAATGTGTCCGTTCATGTCGTATGTGTGACAGAAGGGAGGGACGGTGCGAAACCCGTGCGGCCGCCCGCTTTCTTTGCAGAGCGCTCTGTAAAAATCTGCTCCGGCTCTACTTAGTGGTTTTGAGGTTGGGGTTACTCTACCAAAGCTAGGAAACACTATTTTTAAACCCAGAAGAGTGAAACTTCAAAAAAAGGAAGAGCAGGAATGGTTAGTTTTACTGGAATGTAAATTTAGAAATTCAAAATCACAGCTTTCCATTGCGGAAACGTGACGTAACGTCACTGCAAATCTGAGTTGAGCGGCACTTCCAACATCAGGTGACGTGCTGGCCTCAAACGTCAAAGATTTAACCGTGTCGCTTAACCCCTGTGTTATGTTGCGGGTCAGTTTGACCCGTTTAGATTTTCTAGTTGTTGGAAATATTGTTTTTTTTCTTGATATTTTGTGACTTTTTCCTCATTTATCATCATGAACACGCATGCAAAGTTTCAACATGCTGGTGTTTTTTGACATATACAAACAAAATCACTGTTACATTCGTGACGTTCGCCGCATATTTTAACGCTCTAAAGCAACTATACTGACCCAAAATAATAACATTTCTTGGTTATATTTTTTTTTATTTTATTTTTTTACTACCTTATGAAGCTAAAAAATGAGGTTTTCCACACTTATTTTTAATACAGAAAAATGTTTTAACCAGCAGCATGAGTGTGAAGTTCAGATCCAGAAAACACAGAAGAAACTTCTTGACTTTAAGAAATGAGTTTACAAAACGGCCAACTTAGGAAAAGTAAATATTTTCAGTATACGGCTACATTTAATTGATCAGTTATGATGTTCAAAGAAAAAAAAAAGTTAAAAATGTACTGTTTATTTTCAAATTTTGTCAAAACAAATCAGTTTTAAAAAATGGTTAAAAAACATGTTCATTAAATCATATCTTCAGATATATATATGGAATATTTGACAAATGTTGATATTAAAAGTTTACAGTTTGCACCTGAATCTCTGTTGTTTTTCATACTGTGATTTTTGAGGAATTGTATTGAATCCAATTAGGGTCAGTTTGACCCGCTCCATAACGAGTGGACACAGAAATCCAACAGCGCACAAGGGTTAAGCTCAGCACGGTCTCTGATGTCGCGCTAAGTTTCCTTTGGCACCGTGCGCTATAATCCACTGCGGCAAACAGGCAATTGACATTTCTGGGGGTTTTTTCTCGCAGGGCAATTTCCTGGTTGACCGCTGGTATGCAGTGGCTTGAGAGAAGTGCAAAGGAGAGGACGAGGCGCGATTAGTGTCCGCCAAACTCCTGTGACCCTTTGGCATTTAAGAGAAAATTGTACTAAACGCCTTTGCCTAGCTAAAACAGACCAGTTTAACATGACTGCATAATAACAGTCATAAAGGACATGAAACATCGGGGCGCTTCTGAAAGTAGATCCTCGCTCGGGGAAGAGAGCATATTGTGTTGGTCTGGCGGCGTGCCTCGAATGTTCTCAATTATACATGGGGAGTATGGCAGAGTCCTCCGGCACAACCGTACTAACATACTAACAGCAGGTGTGCGGAGAGAGAGAGAATAAAAGAGCTGAAAGCAGAAATAAGAAGTGCGTCTAGCCTGTGCTTCGGTAGTACTGAAAACAGAGGAATATTAACTATTTTGACACATAACTAATATAAACTTGTGCACATTTTCACCGTTTGAGAGTACAACACCTACCTTCAGGGCTTTCTTCCTGCACATACGTCCCCGTCAGATACCGGTGCACCAGTGCAGACTTCCCACTGGCCAAGTTACCCACAATGCCCTGCGCACACACACACACACAGCATTATTAGGGATATTTTGGCTTGTAAATAAACTGTCTCAGCTTATACCTGAAGCAACACCATTTAGTGATTTTAAATGATTAAACATGGTTGATGAAAAAAAAAACACTTTATACTTAAATTTTGTCATTAATTTTTATATTTTAGAGATGCATGATTGGCTAACAATCGGTTAAAAAAGCTATTATCATCACTATTGGCCAAAATGTTTAAAAACAGCCAATGATCAGGGCTGATTATACGCTGTCAATCAAAAGCGTGAGGAAAAATGCATTAAACAACAGTTAAAAAAATAGCGACGTTAAAGCAGGCTGAATTTGACCCTATGATTCACCCGTAGTTCAAGCCAGGGTTGCCAGGTCAGTGTTTTTTTGCTACATCAAACATTATTTGTAGCGCCTCCCATCCAGTAATCACAAAGAGCTTTCTGCGGTGTTCCTTCTGATAACTAACAAAGTCTCTGTTTTCAGATTCTGTCCATTTTATCACGAAGTTCAAACAATAAATGACGCTCTTAAATGTGATGACGGATCATTGTAGTGCCTCAGTTCAAGCGGCAGAGCAAGTCTTTTCTCTCTCTTTAATAATAGAGGAAAATCTGGTTATATCTAAAAAAAAACATGCATGAACATCAGAAGGTGTGTTGAAAGATACAGTACAAATTAGAGGAATGTAATCATGACTCATGTGTGTTTCAACTGCGAAATATATATATATATATATATATATATATATATATAAAAAAATATATATAAAAAATATATATATATATATTTTATATATATTTTTTATATATATTTATATATATGTGTGTGTGTATATATATATATATATATATATATATATATATATATATATATACACACACACACACATACACACACACACACTAGAGAGGAGCTAGTTTACCGTTAATTATACATATGTTTGAATAAATTTTTCATAAGTGCTTATGAAAACTATGTGCAGCTGAGTTTTATGCAAACATTTCAGTTATTATTTGAGTGTAATTATTATATCTGAAAATAAACAGCAGCTCAATATAACACCTCTGCTGTAAATTGAAACCTCTAATATTACAGTGAGAAATGAGAGGGTTTCCTGTACAGTTTGCAGCATCATTTGAGAGAATTTGTCCTGTTTAGAAAAGTCAAACTATCGGCAGATATCATTCTGAATAATCTGATATCGGTAGAGAATAGAGCTGCAACTAACGATTATTTTTTCTGTCGACGAATCTAGCGATTATTTTTTATTGTTTTTTTTTATTTATTTATTTATTTATTTATTTTCGATTAGTCGACTACTCTAACGATTATTTTTATTAGTTTTTTTTTTTTTTAAATTAATCTAGTGATCTTTTTTTACGTAAGAAGTTCAAACTAATTGATCAGTTCATTGAGGAGTAGAAACACTGGGACACGCCATTATGTAATAATACCATTTGATTTTGATTAAAAATAAGCCACTTATGTGTGTTCGTCCAGTGGTAGATAAAAAGATTTTAAAAAAAATTATTGTTTTATCTTCGCTCCAGACCCAGATTAAATAAATCTGAAAAACTATAATTATATAAAAAGAAATATTACATCACATTTAAAAAAAAAAAAAAAAAAAAACGACTGTCCCGTGATTGTCGCGTCATTAACAAGCAATACTGACACTTATAATGTTTTTGAAAGATGAGAGTTACGTTTGAAGAAAAAGTAAAATCGAGGTAAGATTTTTATTTTAATTATGCAAAATGTATTAAAATATTGTTTAATTGGATTCATTAAATCCCAACTAAGCGAGACAAGTCAGACATTTTATTCTAAAATTAGTACAATGTGATTTTCACCCTCATAATTCCCCTAATGTTATTTGAGATGTGAAGAAATGTCACTTTGAAGGGAATGACAGAATTTATGATTTATATGATCATGACAAATAAACTACAGTCTAGAAAGAGTTTGAATTCACTGAATTCAGCCGGTACAAACATGCAATCTCAATATAAGCAAATAAATGATGTAAATGAACGCTTTTATTATGATTTTTAAAATAGAAAAAAGGCAAATATTAAACATCCGTGACTGGACTCACCACTTTGAGCTCCGGGACTGACCGACTGAGCGTCCACTCCTGACTGTTGACAAAGGCATCTGCAACAGAGAAAAATAAATACGGTCAGGCACTTCAGCTCAAACTCATTTAAAGATCAGCGATAAACGCACATCAATACGAGAAAGCGGATGAAAGGCACACAGCCAAACAGACCAAAATCATTTTCATTCACACTCATCCAAAATGAACACACTACTCCACCACTACACCACAGCACAGACCATCATGTGTTCATTTTTGGTCTTTTCAGCGGAGCGAATAACCAATACGTGTTAATTAGAGCCCGCGGTGCCGTCACGGCCCCCACGCTTCACATTACAGCACAACAATAGTGGCTGCAGGTGCGCTGTGGGCTCCAGCGCTCATCTGAGAGAGCGGAGAATAAGCCTGCAAATCCATGACACCAGAAGTGTCTGGAGAGATTCGAGTCATGCTCAGTACCCAAAGAAAAAGATGAAACGGTGCTAGATATGGTGCATTAGAGTCTTAGGCTCCGTTCCCAAACCCTTGTTCCTGCAGCAGTGGAGCATGGCATCATGGGTTCGATTCACAGGGAATGTATAATGCATGCATATATTATATGTGTCGCTCCAAACCTCGACTCTTTGGACAATAAGACGTAGTAAAACGTCAGGTTTTAGTTTCACAGCAGCAAAAGGAACTGACCCTTCGCAAAGCCCCGCCCCCTTTAGTTACTGTTACTATGTCCGCTCTCATGCCACACATCATGTTCTCACGCAGTGAAAAATACATTGAGGAGCAAAGAGACACTGACAACGTATGTTCTTTCATTTTAAAGAAGTTTAATCAATAAATAGCGTCTAGTGTGTGTTTAATGTGTGGTGACAGATCGCTGTAGCTCCTCGTGAAGCGATCATCTCTTCATACTAGTTCATTTATAGCATCAAATAAACATGAATGAACATCAGAAGGAATGTTGTTTCAAGACGTGATTCAAGTTCACCAACGTTAATCTACTAACTCCTCTGACTGCTTTGACGGACAAAATGGCGGATTCTGGGTTATGATTGGTCAGATCGCCTGTCAATCAAACTGTTTGCGAAGGGTCCATTAAAACTAAAACCTGACGTTTTACTACGTCTTATTGTCCAAAGAGTCGAGGTTTGGAGCGACACATATAATATATGCATGCATTATACATTCCCTGTGAATCGAACCCATGATGCCATGCTCCACTGCTGCAGGAACAAGGGTTTGGGAACGGAGCCTAAGACTCTAATGCACCATATCTAGCACCGTTTCATCTTTTTCTTTCGGTACTGAGCATGACGTTTTTCTAAAACGTGCAATATTTCTTTTGTATATTCTATTTTGTAAATTTATTTAGTTTTCTGTTTTTATCTTTGTGTGTACTACTTTTTACCATGTACCCCTGCTGTTGCTAAATGCAATTTCCCCACTGCGGGACAAATAAAGGTTTTACTTACTTACTTACTTACTTACTTAAAAGCGCCTCGTATGCACACCGTCATTCATCTTGAAATCTTATGATCAACTTTTACTGACGAAATTAAGTGGCGTTCAGTGGTTTCTGCCAAAGAGCCGGTATTTCTGAATGGGCCGATGATGCTGGGATTGAGCGGATTTGAAGCGTAAGTGTTTGATGAACGTGTATCACTATGTGTGGAGAGCGTTCGCTCAATGTCATCTCATTTCTTACAGTTTTTTGCATGTGAATTCTTCATATTAGTCGCTTTAATTTTCTCCCTCAACAGCCAGGATTCCCACAGCCTTGAAAACACTGGATCCATTATAAAGAATGAGATTTCTAGATATTAAAAAGTCTTAAATTAATATCTAAAATATTTTATAGGGTAGAATTTGTGAGTGAAAATCCTCATCTTCATCTGGAAGTGTGAATGAATTAGAAGTGTTGTGTAAATTTATGGATTAAAAAGAGTGCTAAGAATCTATAAAATCTATTTATATTAATTGTCATTTTAAAGATTTAGAGAAACTAGGAGTGTCTCCAGATTCAAACGTAGCACACGCAAACACTAGTCTACTTCTATTTAGGCTGCACTATTTATAGCAACACTTAAGCATATTCACAGATCAACCCGTCCACCATCTTGGATGAATTTGCGTCTTGTCCTCAAAAGGATTCATGTACTACTGCCTTACATTTTGTCAAAAACAAAAAGTTATTTTTAGAAACAGTTTAGAGTGAGCATATAATGTTGTCTACGTAGGCAGCTCACTAGATTTATTTGGGAACAATGCTTTATTCTTCGTCTCTATCAATGCTGCCCTCACTGATGTCAGATAACAACCGTCTATAATTTCTCAAGAGACCCATACTAAACACACGCTGATGCGAACATATATGCATAACCCTCGGGGATTGCCTCCGCTGCCACTTTTTGATAAGCGAGCAGATGATGAAGTGCAGAAAGAAAGCGAGAGGCTTTGGGGGAGGCTTCATATATTCCAGCGAGTGACCCGCAGAAGAAAACCGTGTCTGAAACGTGATGAAAGGTGAACGCAATCTGCTGGCCACTTAAATGAAATCCGACTACAGGAAAAATAAGGATTGATTGTACATTTGATGTTGTAATCACATTGTTTTTGAGAGGTTGGATGTATTTGATCTCCGTCCTCTAGTGGAGCGCAGACGGAACCGATCAACGGCGGGATGACAGCTGTGATACTGACAACCCGGAACATCGCAGGAGACGTGATGGGAGTGACAGACCGGTGATGATCCATTACAGCCAAAGCCCCGTCACGTCCTCGTCTCACCTCTTCAATTTACATAGCCATGCTTTCTCATTACAGAAGGTTATTTGGTGCCGCTTCGGTAAAAGACGCTGTAAGTTCATTTAAAGCTGCAATATGTAAAATTTTTTGCAGTAAAATATCCAAAAACCACTAGGCCAGTGTTTTATATTTTGTTTAGTTGAGCACTTATAAAATCCCAAATGTTTCCAACTATTTGTAAATCGTGAAAAAAAAAACACGCAATTTTAACCAAGGATCCGGGACGCGTGAGGGAGTCAATGGCGTCATATCCGCGTTATCCTCGGTTTCTGTTTTTTTTTTTGGTAGAAACCACGGAAACAACAAAGACGCTTTAATATATTACATGTTTTATTCAGTTCCTCCAGAAAAACGCGATCGCTTGATCTCATGCATAATCAGCCAAAGTCCGCATATTTATGCTGGGGTCGCATTTTTTCAAATACGCCGCACTTTCGCAGCATAAATTGCCGATTTCAGCTAGCAAAATATGCCTGTATCTAATCCCTGTATTTTCGTTGCAAAAAAGTCACATATATCTTAGCAGAAAGTTGAAAAATGTTGCATTTACTTCACAGAAGTAAAGCGCCATTATTTCCCCCTATTGCCATGGGAACCTTATGAAGTGACATAATTACGCGACGAGAACATCGTCTGCAAACCCCGCGGTGAAACCGTGATGAAGCTTGCAAATCATTCTCATTTGCCAACAAAAATAAGCGCAAAAGAGCATGAAGCAGTTTCCCGCTGTGTCACATGACAGTGGGGGTGAATTATTCTGCACTCCGTGTAACTGCGTGTCGACCGCAGACGACGCTGTATATTAGTAGTGTGTGAAATAATTCACGTTGCAGTAAGAGATTGGAAGCTCTTAATTTAACAGAAGATGTGTGTTTTGTACAGCTACCTCTGTAAAACAGGAAGCACACATTTTATTTGTTTGATATTTTATTTATTCATTTTTACAGAAGTTGTTGAATATTCCTTTTGTAAAGCGACAGAACTTGTTTGACTCAATGTTTTGTGAGTTTGAGCCGTGTGTTAATGAAGGTCTGAAATAAAACAGAACGAGAACTTCAATATTCTGTGATTTAGTAGCTTGAAGTAATAAGAAATGACTCTTGACATGAAGGTAGAGTCTAGAGAGAACAGCATGTTGAGGGAATCACCTTTTTTTCCTCTTTTGCATCAAATCTCAGTTTTTGCAAGTTCCCGCAATTTCATCCCATAAAATTGCAAAATTATCCCGCATATTCCATCGCATTTTTTAAGAAAACGTGCCGCATAATCAAGGATTTTAGCCCACAACAATCACAACAAAAAAATCTGCGTTTTTCTGGAGGGAGTGTTTATTAGACGAGGAAACATCCGTTTTAATACATTTATGGACAAAAAACTAATGGTTGTTATAAAGCTCAACACGTTTAGTCTGATTGTTTAAATCTAATTCTGTTGGTTTTTTGCGAGTACCGTGTTTTACCATGGTGACACTATTTTGTCAAGTAGCTAATCAGCATAATCAGACGCAGCTTTAATTTTAGTAACAATAATACAGAATTTTCTCAAACATTCAATACTTTTTAAAATTAATTGCATGTCGTTTATCAACACGAGCCATCCATCATTTAATATGATATTGTAATATGGATCTCTTCCTGCAGTGAATCAAGAGTCAGCGAACGCTCAGAGTAACTTTATAACATCATTTCAACTCAAATCTAATGTGTTAAACAGAGCCGCGTTTCCTCACACTCAACAGGAAAAGCGGAAGCGGCGCCGGCGACTGTGGCATAATAAAAGTCCCGCTGCTCGCGAGGCTCGCGTCACGTTTGTCTCATTATCGATCGTCTGTCTTAAGTCAAGACTTAAGTGCGACTCAATTAATTCCAAGTCGCAGACTCGAGTTTCCATCTAGTCAGAGTCATGATAGTTAAACAAGCTACTGGGAAAAAACTAAATAAAAATGACAACATATTACTATAGTTTGGTCCATTATAAAACACTAACGTGTAAAGCTGTTATTGGTCCTTTTATTTAAATTAAATAAAAAAAATGAATTAAATAAAATTAAATTAAAATAAAAAATTGAATTAAATAAAATATTTAAAGGGACTTAAGGCAATAACAAAAATATTCAATTTAAACTATTTACAAATAACATTTTCTTAAAAATATATTCACTCTTATTTGTATGTCTGATGTATGTCAAAAACTGCAAATATTTCTTGTCTCGTCACATTCAGTTATGAATTACATTAATCAGATCATATTAATCAAATTATAGCACAATTTCAATTAAAAAAATTCATAAAAATGTATTTGCTGTATATTTCAATCATAAAACAGTCAAATTGTAAATGTTTACTCGTCATGTACTCTTTCACTGCTAAAACGAATTGGATTTCTGTGAACAGTAAGCCCCGCCTCCTTTGATTTGATTGGCCAGCTCACTTATTCTGACAGTGATGAGGCACACCAGCCTTAAAAATGAAACTTTTAAAACTTTTTTTTGTCCTCCTATCAACAAACAGCATCAATAATATCAAATATCGAGGGGAATCGTTTCTAATTATAGGGGGGAATTTGCCCAAATAAAAATGACAACATTTGTTGTATACATCAAACAAATCTAGCAAGTGTCTGATTGTGTAGAAACTCATCTAGACTGAGTTTGTGAAAGTCCTGAATGACACAAAAATGAAGAAAGCAGGTGGGCTAATGAAGGCTGGGTCCCGGCGGGAGGCTCGTGTGTCTTATTTAAATGCTCGTATGTATTTGTTTATGTGTGTGTCGGGTGAGAGTCTCATTTCGCTCGACGCTGATTCTTTGCAGCCAGTTTCCCATGACCTGCCTGGACCCTCCACCCCCTCGCTGACCGATCACAGAAGGACTTCCACCACCCACTCTGTGCGTCGGGCAGAAAAAAACGGCGACGTGATGGAAAGAACAGAATAACGAGATTAGAAGGAAAAAAACAGGAAGTCCGTCAAGTTACGATAATTCTGCTTAATGTCATCAGGGTCGTTGTCCCGGAGTCTTTGGTGGCCTGACCCAGATCGGGTCATTTTATATAGCTCAGCTTTCCTCCTTTATAAAACGAGCAGCATTAAGAGTGTCTCCTGGATCATTAAAATCCCACACACCCGATGTGAGCTTCCTGAGGGGACTCGGAGAACTAGGGCAGAGCAGTCCGACATCGACAGCACGAGGCTCCATCAAAGATTCAATTAGGATTTATGAAAGCGGAACTAACACACAAAGCGCAATAATGAATGTGTCGGGTAGCGTGCAACAATTAGCCATTTCACAGCGCTCAGAGGCGCTCGCTGCAACTCCCAAGGACATCCATCATCATTCGGTCGGGGTGGAAATCTCATATGAAGCTGCGGAACAGAGAGAGAATGAAACTACAGACTTCTGGAGTGAGATCCCAACCGCTTGATCTCATCTAGAGCCAGAATTTCGACAGTCATCAAAGTCGGATACATTTTGCAGCTTATTCTGGCCAATAACTGAGCTAATGAAACAGGAAGAAGCCGTCAGATTGGAGCTTGTGATTTTAAAAAGCTCTTGTTATTTATGTGTGTTATATGCATTAGGGTTCTTACTACGGCTGCCTGGTGCCTTACGGTAACCGACCGTTCGCAAAGCCCCGCCCCCTTTAGTTACTGTTGCCATGTCCGCTCTCATGCCACACATCATGTTCTCACGAAGTGAAACAATTTTAAATATTGTAATTTTTTAAAGAAGTTGAATCAATAAATAGCGTATCTTTAATGTGTGGTGACAGATCGCTGTAGCTCCTCGTGAAGCGATCATCTCTTCATACTAGTTCATTTATAGCATCAAATAAACATGAATGAACATCAGAAGGAATGTTGTTTCAAGACGTGATTCAAGTTCACCAACGTTAATCTACTAACTCCTCTGACCGCTTTGACGGACAAAATGTCGGATTCTGGGTTATGATTGGTCAGATCGCCTGTCAATCAAACTGTTTGCGAAGGGTCAACTTTGAGTGGCTCAATAACACGGTATTATAGACAAAAAAGGGTTTTCAAGCATCAAAACAGTGTAATACAGCTTTGAATTGTTGTTTTTCAATACATCCGAATGGGTTGTTTAATTCGTTTTTTTCTGAGCAAAAATTAAATATGCATTTATTTAAATATTTAAATCGGATCACAAGCAGGCGAGGCACACACATACACCACTCTCAACCACTTCTGTCATGATTTCTTCGAGGGGATAAATATGTTTTTTTTTTTTTTTAACCCTTGTGCATTGTTCAAATTCACGACCCTTTCGTTATGTTTTCAGCCACGATTTTAACTGTTTTAAAAATGTATGAGAGAAATATTTTTTTCAAATTTTTTTGCTTAAATCTATTAATCAACCTCAGTCCTGATCAAAACTACTAAATTTAAAAAAAAAAATCAGGATTTTAACTCTTTAAAATTTTAAAATCTGATGCTGCACAAAAACTAACAACGCATCAAAGTAAATGTTGTTTCTAATCTTTGACACGTTTTTTTCCCAAATCAGTGACATCATTTATGAATTTGGCAATTAAAGAGTTAAAATCCTGAATTTTTTTTTTAAATTTAGTAGTTTTGATCAGGACTGAGGTTGATACATATATCTGATACATTTTTAAAGCAGTTAAAATCGTGTCTGTTTTCAGCCGAAACGAAAGGGTAGTGAATTTGCCCACAGAGTTCTGTTGAGTTTTTGAACATTTTCAAAGCATTTTCCCAAAATATGTGTCCAAATAAGATTTGTCACCAAAAATCATTCCATTTGCTGAAACACGGAGAAAGTTATGGCCAAATTAAGACTCAAAAATTCCCCATAGTGGATGAAAACATCCCGAACAGCACAGAAGGGTTAAAGATCATCTGATCTAATGGACAAAATAAGCTTGTGCAATTTTAAAATGAGCGCGTCCAGAGACGACGGAAAAACCAGAGCGTCAGCTTTCGTTTCTGCTCTGACCGCCTCAAGGCCAGCCGAACGCTGTGAGTGTGTGTTAGAAATCAGGAATGGTGGGAGAACATTGTGCTTGGTACATTTTTTCGGTCTTCAGCCGACAAAGTTTAAATCCTAACGCGCTTCCCACAATGCATTATGTCAGTAGGCGGTCTTTTGTGGCAGTTCGAACACGTTTCCACTGTTTGACCGCCTCTGGAAGAGAAAAACCGTTTTATACCCGTCTGTAGCGTCGTCCACTCGTGATCCAATCGACCAAAACGCATCTAAACACCAGGTGGACACAGTGTGAACCGCTGAAGGTGCTTTCTGAGCCTGACACTCTGTCTGATTCAATACAAAACTGTAAAGTAAAACGCTGACACAAGTTCAGGTCAAACATGGGCTATCTTAGAACTGAAAATGAGGAAATTACACAAACAAAAAAGGAACACATAGCACTTATCCAACTGCTTCCAGACTTATAAAGAACGCAGTGAGAGGCAGCGAAGCACATGTGCAGCTTCAGTTTAATTCAATTAAAACATGACTTACTGCTGTACACACTTCTCTCTCTCTCTCCGTTTCACTCACTTCACACTTCCCATCTCATTCCCACCTCACCCCATCACTCCCTCCAGAACAGCACGTTTCATCTCCTCATTCACTGCATCTCCAGAAATAGCTTCCCGAACAGTTTTTGTGAACATGAACTTTCAAAGATGCTCTTTCTCTCTAATTCCCACCATCATCTTCACACACAAAAAAACAGCAAATAACTGTATTCCTGCGTATGTGTTCAACTCAATGCTGGTCATTGACCTCGACGGGGTGAACGGAAAAAAACGCTCCCCGCTGCTCTCGGACACACTGGGCTGCATTGTTGCCCCGCCGTGGGGCTGCACTGGGGCTACTGATGGCTCACCCATGTGCCACCGCTCCCTGGACATCACTCTGAAACAGGATGTTGTTACAGCTGCTTCCTGTTTTCCTAGGAGGAGCCTCAATTTTCCATCTTCCCCAGTGTTCCCAGTGCAGCACGGTCGCTGTGGCACCCGTTTATTGGAGTCACCGCTGCGGCTAAAATCAATGTGCTGCCACACACACACACACACACACACACACACACTGAACCAGTTCCCAGTGAGACGCCGGTCCCTCCGGCACTGTCATCATGATCATGACAACTAAAGACGCCAAAATGATTTTTTTGGCAAAATGCACTTGCACGCATGATAATGTCTATAAATATATATTTTGAGTTCAATGCAAGTTCATTTCAAGCAACATCACTAATGCTGATTACCATAAAAATTCTAAAAAATAGTAATAAAAATTAAAATAATAAAATGAATTGAGGTTACAGTGAGGCATTTACAGTGAAAAAATAATCAAATATTTTTTTTCTGTGTAAAGTTTAAAACGGTGTAAAAACTTAATATAACAGTTAAAACACGCATAAAAGTGATCACTTAAAAAGACACATTTTGTGTTCGCAAACAGCGACGATGTTTTTTGTGCACGGAGCCGACCTGGAGTCAGGAAATGACAGTTCTGTGGAAGCCAGGGAGTAAAAGAATAACTTCGAGTTTATATATCACTGACTTTTTCTGCAAATCAGAGTTCATATCTCACAATTCTGAGAGAGAAAAACAGAATTGTGAGATATCCCACAATTCTGACTTTTTTCTTGCAAATCTGAGTTTATATCCCACAATTCTGACTTTTTTCTCTCAAATCTGAGTTTATATCCCACAATTCTGACTTTTTTCTTGTAAATCTGAGTTTAAATCCCACAATTCTGACTTTTTTCTCTCAAATCTGAGTTTATATCCCACAATTCGGACTTTTTTCTTGCAAATCTGAGTTTAAATCCCACAATTCTGACTTTTTTCTCTCAAATCTGAGTTTATATCCCACAATTCTGACTTTTTTCTCTCAAATCTGAGTTTATATCTCACAATTCTGACTATTTCACTCTCAGATACGAGTTTATATCTTGCATTACTTAGAAGAAAAACAGAATTGTGAGATTTACTCATTATTCTGTGTTTTTTCCTCAGAAGTGTGAGTTTATGTCCCGCAATTCTGACTTTTTTTGCCCTCAGAATTGCGATATATACTTACATTTGAGAGTTATAAAGGCCGAACTGGGATATATAAACACGCAAATGCAAGAAAAAAGTCAGAATTGTGAGATGTTATGCGTTTAAACGTTATCTACACTGTAAAAAAAACGACGGTCTGTAAAAATGTTAAGGTGAAAAACAGTAAATTAGCTCACAGAAATGCGGTGAGTAACTGTAATGGATCTAAAGATACATTTAATTGCAAAATTTGCACTGTGTTCGGTGGTTGTCACTTACAAAGTTACTTCAATTAACACATCAGTTAATAAAACTGTAAATTTCACAGATTTTCACAGTGTGAAATTAACGGTTATGAACCGTAATTATTACGATTTAAATCATATGCTTTTTGAACTGTAAAATAAACAGCTGTCCCGTAAAACTAAAACATTTCTTTTTTACGGTAAAAGTTCTGGCAACCACAGCGGCCGTTTTTTTACCGTAAATTTTACTGGGATTTTTTTTTTTTTTACAGTGCATGTAAAATGTTTTGGGTTTAAATATTTCCTGCTGTAACTGTAACCTCATATGAACTGCATATGTGAATATTATTACCGTTTCCATAAAATTCATGCAGTGAATCATCACGGGTTTCATCAGTCCAGTCTATTTTTCTTCTATTTGAGTGGAAAAAAAGTCAGAATTGCAGGATATAAATCCGCAATTCTGAGGAAAAAACACAGTATAACGAGTATATCTCACAATTCTGTTTTTCCCTCTAAGCATTGTGAGATATAAACTTGAAATTAACTTTTTTTATTCTGCGGCTTCCATTTTTATCGTCTTTGGCTTCATTTACTTCCATTTACCGAAACCTTGATTTTTGATAAAAAAACAAAAAACAAAATGAGGAATGATCATTTATTTTTTGTGAATCAACAATATGCAACATTGATTAATGTGTATGTGAATAAAATATTAAAGCAATCGTGACCGATTAAACCGCAAGAGTAAATCAAATGGATTTCTTTTACCTAGTAATGTTTACAAAAGTCCTTTTTGAAGTTTGAAAATGAGTGTATTTTCAATTAATGGACATAAATCACAAGAAAACATCAAAAGATGAGTGTGAGTAAATGATGGCAGAATTTTTATTCTTTGGATGAACTAATTCTTTAACTTGTACCAAAATATTCCTTTTTAGCCGATGTTGCTGTCGTTATTTATAAGCTACAGAAGGATCACAACTTGTGAATGGATTGTCAATGGCGATCTTTATTCATCTTCCTCAGTATCAACCATATGGCGTCCTGCATTGCACCAAGCTTGACAAGTTTCCTGACTCAGACATTCTTAATGAACGCAAACCTGCAGCACACGTGTGTACATCATGTGCTGAGAAAGCAGCAGAAAAGCTGAGTCCGTGTCCTAGATTTTACAAGCTACATGAGGTGAACGAGCAAGATCAGTGCTTTAAATATACCCACACACACACTGTGACAATGGAAAGTCTACGACGCTCACGCTGGGATTGTGGGTGTCACCTCCGCACAAACAGCAGGAGATAAGAGTGTTTAGCAGAATGTGTCTGCTCTTCATCAAAATGACACAGAGAGGAAGAGCGTTGGAAAAGAAAAGAGAGCAAGTTAGTGATGGAATAAGCAGAGGTGATGTTTCCGTGTTGTGTTCGATAGATTATCCAGTGTAGCACAGTTGAACCCGTTGTCTCCCAGGATTTAGTCTGTGCATATTAACTGCGTGATCGAACAAAAAATCAACAAAAATGGCAAATTATTTCGCGATCCTGCATAACTCGCCATTTCACCACAAAATAAATCGCAAAAATTATGTCTCACAAAAAAAATCATATATATATATATATATATATATATATATATATATATATATATATATATGATTTATTGCTAATTTAAAGCTGCAGTCCGTAAGCTCGGTCTCTTTGTCGCCATCTCTGTTGCTCTCGTGCAATTGCAGTTATTTGGCAAAGTTTTTGACAAAAGCAAAAAGCCTGTCTATTAAGATAAGCACTCGTCCTGCTGTTTACTCCAGGATGGTTTTGTGCACAAATTTTAGCTTGAATGACATTTTATTAAATTACTGTGCAAAATTAGCAGGGTTTACTGGTGTTTTGATGCAAAAGTTTCATGCATCATGAACCCTGCATTTAAAGCGGCTGCACCAGTGCAATGACTGCGTGCTAATGCATTATATGCATTACACAACAACACACTTTTTAATGCATCACAAAGGAAGCATAACTGCATTTACAGTAGGGATAAATAGGGAATCACAATCATGGGACGCAACACATATTTCCTGCTTCTCATTCTCATGCACAGCCACAGTAAACAAGACACGCGCTGATCGAACCCAACGAGGATCTGATGTGGTTACACAGAATTGCCTCTGATACTAGGTTATTATAGCCACTTATTCTATTTCTATTGGTGGGTCGGAGCAGACAGACTGCTGTACGCCTATAGAGAATCTTTACAGAGGATTTGACCGAAGAACAGACAGTATATATTAGGGGTATAATGGTTCAAACCGCGGTTTCGGTTGCACTATGTTCAGGAAAAAAGGACTACAGTAGACATGGAATGACTTAAATAAAGATTAATCCTCTTATTCAGTCAAGAGCAGCGAGTGATTTCTTTCCCTTTTGTCGTTTGATTTAGGGTGCGTTCACACTTGTCATGTTTGGTTCGATTAAAACGAACTCTGCTCAGTTAGTGCGGTTCATATGTGAACGCTGCCATCCGAACCCTGGTGCGCACCAAACAAGCGCTAAAAAGATGGGTCTCGGTCCGCTTCCAAACCAACTCTGGTGCGGTTCGGTTGATATATGAACGCAACACGGACCAAAGACATGTAAACCAACCAAAAACAGGACGTGATGTCACAAGATGCGACGCTACAAGTCAGCTGATTCGACGACGCGGGAAGATCGGCGTATCCAAAATGAGTCGAGGGCAAACGTGGAGCAACGAGGAGGTGAAGTTTCTGTTTCTGTGAACAACGGAGGAAATCCTGCTGCTGTTTTGAATGTTCTGAACATTTTATGAGCTCTTCGTGAGTTCTCAGCTGATAAAAATAAAGCATATGTACACGCATAAAATGATGGCGTTTAATCCAGAACACAGCGTTGTTTTGAATGTTCGGTAAGCGAGCTCCGTCGCCAAATATACGTCATAAAAGCCGACCAATCAGGTCGTGACCGTATCCCTATGCCTTTGGTTCGGTAACTTCAGGTTCGCTGTTAAAAATGCCAGTGTGAACGCTAAGAGGACCAGAACTATATGTTTTGTTTTTGTTTTTTGGTCCGGACCAAACGAACCAAACCAACCGAACTACAAGTGTGAACGCAGCCTTACATTAAACAGCAGCAGGAATATAAGGCTGCCGTCACTTTAAAGCCGGGAACACAGTAAGCCGACGCCGACGAACTAGTGGCGATGAAAGCAGGCGGCGGGTCGACTCACGTCAGCAGCTTCTGGATCCAAAGTTGCCCTGACACACCAAACCGACGCTCCACACCTGCGGATGACGGAGATAACGGTCTATTTCATCAGATATATTTGTTAATATTCGTCATTCAAAATGGGAAAGCGAAACTAAGACTGCATGTGTACGAACTATAAACAAAGCAGCGATTACTGACCGTTCTGAATATCAATCACGCCGATCACATGCTCCGCTCATGTTATTATGAGAATATTTGTGCATTCGAGTTGAGATGAGGTAAAATTAGATCAACGTTCGGTCTGTGCCGTCATGACTTTTGCTTATATTCTCGTGAACGGACTCGTTCTAAACTGAACAGCCAATCAGAGTTCTCTCCCTCACCGACGGCCGAAAAAAAGCCCACGAGGACCAACTTGAGCCGACGGTGCGGACAAAAACTGTCCGACGGTTTAAGATGATGCACGCATCCCACATATTAATGCCTTACGTTCTCTTGAGACGTGTTTTCATGTCAAGATGGGCATGTTGAAATTATTTTTTGTGTGAATTTGTCCGTTCAAGCGCAAGAAGACTTGAATTTAGTATTCAAACGCCGAGACGCGTGCGCACACATTAACTTCGCTTCAATGTTTAAATTGGCAAATACGAGCGAACGATACAAACTTTGGTGACGATGCAAAACTAGCCCAATCGGGACATCAAATTCGTGTCGGTTTCCAGATTCAAAATGTGTTGTTTTGGCCAATTTACTTCACTTTGAGCTGTGCTGGAAAGGAAACAGCTTCCCAAATACTAAACTGAACGGCACTTTGATCAAAGTTTATAGACATGAATTATGCGCAACACTTGTGACAGAGTTATGCATGGGAAGACTTTTGCCATAAACATGCGCAATGAAGTTTTATTATAGGTTTGTGACTGAAATCCGATGCATTGGTGGAGAGATGTGCATTTAATGCGTTTCCCACTTCCTGCGCAGTGTTTACATTCTCTATATAGACTTCCCTCCCTCTGCGTCTGTGATGTGGTCTGCTGAAAACATGGCAGCACCACTGTGAGGGAAAAAGGGAGGAAAATGGCTGTATTGCTATAATTCTGTCTCCGACAGCCCGAGCCGCTGGCACAGTTTCTGCATTTCTCCTTCCGCTTTTTTCTTTCCCTTGCTGCTTCTATTATTATACTGCGGCCACCTTTGAGTCAGCGCTGTCAAGGAGGACAAACATCACAGGATGCACAACACTAGAGGAGAAGTACAAAGACAAAGCACCTGATTCAGGACCGCAGCGGCTCATAAACAGGCCAAGACGCACAAGGAAATCATTTTCAGCTTATCTGAATTCCAAATGCTAAATGCAAATTTGCAAAAACTGGAACGGTCGTGTTGACAGTGATATGTTCATTTGATGTTTCTGCTTTCAGCATCAGGGCTGGGAATCTTTAGGTCACTCACGATCTGATTCAACTCTAAAACGATTCTTGAACTACATATTTTCTTAATTAATTAGTTTACTGACTTTAAATATTAAAGTAATTTGTGCTTAAAACTGTATACAAGCAAAATAAGCAATAAAGAGGATCAAAAAACCATTATAACAAAGAGTGCTTCAAGTATCTGAATGTTTTCCAATCAAAAGCCGTGATCGATACGAGTTCGGTACAAGAAAAAAGCAACTTCCCAATGCTAGGATTCCTTTCATTTATTTTGAACAGACAGTAGTGCAAAATACAGTTTGTTCATAGGTCGTACTTTTACGTAGAGCTGATAAAAAATAAAGGTGTTTAGTTACAATAAACTGCTAAACTAAAAAGCGTTTCTTGTGTTACAAAAGCACAAAATAAAACGAAAAAACTCCACATCGCCAAATGATTGTGTCTCATTATAATAGCAAAAACCGCTTAAAATACTGTAAGTGTAAGACATCATTCAACTGTAAAGGGTGTGTTTTTATTTGCTTACACTCACAATAAAAGCAAAATATTGTGCATTTGTAAAATAAAGCAACCAAACAAACACGATGCCGATTTCTGCCGTCTCGGTTTCCTTTCTGTGAAGTTTGTGTAGTGCTCACAATAAATCAATCAAACTCAGCGTATAGGCCATCTGAACACGTGTTTTGAGTTGGTGCATAAATCATCTCTTCTTCTTCTGCTCTTTTTCCTGTTGTGGCAGTTAACAAACTGAGTTGCATTTCCAGCGTCCTTCTCTATTCATCGTCTGACTGTGCCGTGATAGTTCGGCCGAATACATGTTCTGTTACACCCGTAATATTGAATATATAAACCAACTGGATTCCAAATGGGATAAATGATGCCTTCATACAGCATTTTTAAGGGAAATACCAGCGGGTGAGAGACCGAAAAACCGAATCGTTGAAGAGAGAATCATGATGCATTGGAGAATCAATTTTTTTTTTCTCCCACCCATTCTAAGCATGTTTTCTTATTAAAGTGCGTTAGAGAAGTTAACGGTGGCGGATATGACCAAAATCTTATATCATGATATGAGTAATTTTATTTCACGATAACAATATGCAATCATGAGTTATTTTTGCTTTTTTGGATATCACATCTGATCAATAACATCTGGACATTTTGAACTGCTAATGATAACTTTGCACTCATTTGAAATTGACCACCCCATCCGATGACATGAAATTCATCTACATTTAAATGATGTCATGGATGTGGCTGTTGTGATTCATGATCATAGTGGCACCAGATGCTGCAGTAAATGTGGCGTATTTAAATGACTGTGACAGTCATTTTATATTGACCCGCTTTAAATTCACGTTGCCTGCCGAGCACAGTTGCCCTGAAGCCACTGGGGTGACGGTGGCACCCGTCATCGGTGCTTGCAGCTATATTTAGTTTTATTTATGTTTGTATTTATTTCGTTTGGTTTCTTAACTGTTGCCATTCTTGGATGTTTCTAACACTCTTAGCATGCTTCAAATTGGATTAAACTCGACACACAGAGTTGTCAGACATCAGCAAAGCCTTAGAAATGGGCATGAGGAAGGTGTTTATAGCGCCACCTTTCGACAAAAATGGGGGGTTAGTTTTACCGACAGCCATCAAAACTTTGTACATATATTGTTCTCATCCAGCCTGAAAACTTTCTAATTTACAGTCATTAGCTTCGACCAACAGAAAGTCAAGATATTTTGGTTTTAATGTGGATTTTGTTTTTTGTTTTTAATAATCAGGCTCTGAATGTGTATTTATCTGAATGTGTTTTTGTTTCTTAAGCATTTAAAGATCTTTTTACTAGTTCCAAGAAACTGCTTTATTTGTGATCTTCTCATTTAAAAGAAAATAACTAAAACCTGGCATTATGTACAAAAAAAAGTTATCTTTCAACCCGTTTTGTAATGCAATACAATATTAAGATAATCAGAGCGATTCCAAGAAGGTCCTCACTCCATCGGTGCTTGAGCCCTAATAACACCACACAGCCTGATAAAAGCTTCAGCAATCATCAGGGTATGAAAATCTTGAGATGTCAAATGTCTATTATGCACCTGAGTTATGTCCTTTTACCACTCGTGATGATTTTCTGTCTACAAACTTGAGGAACAACTGGAGCCAGACGTGGAAATTTACTCTTACGGTGTTTCATGTTTTTTTGCATACAATGAAGTCCTAAACAGATCCCAGTCTCACAACCACATCCAAAACTGCCAAATAAAACCCACAGACTTCTCCTGTTAAAAGACAACCAATACTCAAGCCTAGAAGTTTACATCTGATAAACTTACACCCTGAAGTAACTTCTGCAAGATGAAGATGGTAAAAGAGATCATAGATCAAAATATATCCGTATGTTTTCATACAGCTTTTCCAGTTTTAATGGAATTACAGCCCTCATTAGGCCCTTTAGATTAAGAATACTGCAACTCATCTGATGGAAAACAGCCACCCACGTTCCACACGCCATTAACTTGCAGGACTATTATCATAGTTACAGTCAAGATATCATTACAGCTGACACAGTCAGTATGCCATTATTACAGAAGATCTGATAAAGCGAGCACACGCAAAACGCTTCTCCACCCTTCATTGTTTTGACTGAAAGCAAGACAATGGATATAAAAACGAAGCAGTGATACTATGACAATGAGAGTGTGCGCAAGAGAGATGCACGAGACAAAACAATCTGGTTGGCCCAGTAAACGTTGTTGGAACATCATCGTAACTGGGAATAACATTCCCTACAGCAGGACTAAACACAGCAAGCTGCATGCTGCAAATCTCACTGCAATTAAACTGTCAAGAGAAGTGCTATTTAACACAACAAGATCAATAGGGTTTCCTGGACAAAACAAAGAAAATGTGGAAAATAATGAATCTCATCGGTGTTATGAAAGGTTAAGCAGCTGAATATCAAACCCAACACTTGTAGAGCGCAAAACAATACATACATGGACAGACGCATACACAAAAACAAACAAATAAAGAAAAGACACTTCAAACAACCCATCACAACCACTGGGGTTCACACAAGACCGGCGTTCTGTTATCACAAAGGTGTTGTTGTCGTCTTGCAACATCTGGATCTGACCACCCAAATGAGCTTTAGACGCAATTAACATGAAATCAGTGCGATTATTATTATATAGCGCGATTATGAACTCACAAAGCCTGCGATTTATTTTATGCGCAGCTTGTCAGTGAAGCGCGGCTCTGTGATCAGTAGTAAATGCTGCTCCATCTGAAAACGCAGAGTTTGAGTCGCTTATAACGTGCATTTGACGTGTCAAACATCTTAACAAACATTAGAAGCATTTATGAATCTCTTGTCCAACAAAAGACAACATTTAATAGCACGTTTTTATTCCAAACTCCCTTCATAACATCAGCTGAGTGTTTGAAAACATCTTTGTGTGGCTTCATGCACAGAAATCACAGCGATTATGGATTTATCAATTAACACTGAAGTACAAATATACTTTGTAAACATGAAAATACCAGAAGGCTTGAAAAACTCAGATAAAGCAAATATTGTCGAAGTTTTGTGTTGATTAATCATGTTTAATCAAAGCGTTTCAATCTTCTGTTTATTCAGCTACAGCGAATGATCCATAGAATGATGCTCATAGGGATTTCCTGGAACGGCGGGTGTTATATCCTACTTCTGCAGGGCATATTAGCAGTTTCTGCACGAGAGCGCCCTCTGGCTTTCAGATGGAGTAGCATTTACTAATGATCACAGAGCCGTGCTCCACTGAGAAGCTGCGCATAAAAAAAATAAATACTATCGCAGCCTTTGCCAAATTGTGTATTTCAATTTCGATTAATCGTTCAGCCCTATTTTAGACCAATTACCAGCAACTCCTGGTCCCTTTTTGGGCTGCACCATTAATTGAAAAAAACAATAAAGATTACATATATAGTATCTAAATATATAGTTGCTGCAATGATTTCACTACATATATTCATTAGGGCTCGGACAATACATCAATTCGCAATACAATGAATCTGGATCGATCCTGATATTTTCTCTCTCGAATCGATTCTGAGCCAGATTTTAATAGCAGATGGCACTCTAGACTAGTTTTTAATGGCACACTCAAATGCTCATGAAGAAGAGGGCTGGACAGCGATCATGTGATCGGCCGAGTCATGTAAGTGGTTAAATATACTTGCACCTCAGCTCAGAATGCCTTTATGACGCGAGATTAATGTAAACAACACACTGTGAACACCCTTGTAATTCGCTTCAACCTTTTCGAACTTTTTGAATGATTGTTTTAAGTTTAAGTGGTGTGTGTAAAGGAACCGGAAGCAAGCAGAGTACAGGTGTTTCTAGAGCCATCTGCTGTTAAAAACTAAGCTCAGAATCGATTGAGAGAATCTCGATACATCAGAAAATATCAGAATCGAAACAGTACTGTATCCTATTTATGTGTGCAGCGGTTGAGCATCATAATGAGTCATTACAACATTCAGAGTTTGAATGTGATCGCAAAC
The DNA here is from genome assembly GCA_038088235.1 of Zacco platypus. Taxonomy (NCBI): domain Eukaryota; kingdom Metazoa; phylum Chordata; class Actinopteri; order Cypriniformes; family Xenocyprididae; genus Zacco; species Zacco platypus. The sequence continues at coordinate 1,745,225 of CM076074.1, read as the reverse complement.
TAGAGGTGAATCAGAAGACATCCATAGCTGCAAACGGTCCTATATGTAATGCTGTATCTTTACATTCATCAAATCAATATCATTAAATGTACCTTTTTGGGACAAGAACAATCTTATGAAAGCAAACCCTAGGAAACATGACTGTTTAGGATCAGGTGATCCTGAAACCAGTTAAATTACACAGGGATTAGAATATGAAAGGCATGGAAAGAGTCAATTTCAAACAAAGCAGGAACACAGTGAATTGGATTTCCAAATGTGCAAGTGGTGTGAGATTCTCATCAATGGATTCCAGCAAAAGTTCTCCTTCCTCATTGAAATGGATGGAATTTTATGGATTTTGAAATCAATCTGATGCACTCCGGAGCTCAAGCGCCCTCGGTCGTTAAGGAAAATATGAAAAACACATACTTTTGCACATCTCAAGAAGACAGAGATTGTAAAACTGAGCTCACACTGAACTTTCAGCGCTCAGTCACAGAAAAGAGAACTTTATTGATCGTAATGGGATGGTAGAATCAAAACAATAAAAAACTTCACAATATCAAAGGGCATAATCGACAGCTATGATTTGCAATTGAGCAAGATGATTACAAGAATTCACAAGCACCCGTCTCGACAATATATAACCCCACAACAACTTTCTAAACCGCTCACACACACTCTTGCGGGTTCCAGTGTGTCATCACTCATGGATGAGATCATTAACACAAACCAGTCATGGCAGGAATCTGAGAGGCTGGTGGGAAGGCCAAGATGCCAAGGCGCCATTTCCGAGCTGCTGCTCTGTGCCAGCTTGCGGTGTCTAATGACAAGATGAAAGCTACAATGAGCAGGAGAGGAAAATGAGAAAAACCTGAAATTGTGCAGTAAGTAAACACACCAATATGTGGCCGTATGAAATCTAATGTTTTATCTCCATGCAATCAATGCCAGCAAAGAACTATACATCCACGACCCAAAACAAAGCAATCGTCAAATACAGACACAGGAACAGTTTGTTTGTAAGAGTTCCACTATCAAAGCCTGTTTTTCTTCCATGATTGAGGTGAAGAGGTGACGGGTGGGGGTACAAGACGGGGTTTTCCATCACTTGCTACAATGACGATCCAACACATCCTCAGATGACAAACTCAAACACCTACTGCATGAATATTGAATATTCAGACATGGATAAATGCCAAATAAGAGTGTACACTATAAAGAAAAGGGAAACTTCTAAAAAATCTAGTTTAAAAGGTGGGCCAAGATCTTAGAAATGTACTCTATTCTATGTAATACATTTGGTAAAAATTCAATTTAATGTCGAGTAGTGTAACCAAGAAAAATATAATACCATATTCTCTAATACCTATAATGCATGCGAGTACACATAATATTTATTAATGAATGAATGAAAATTATCATTAACTTTGAGCTAACATTGTCTTGTAAAAAAAAAAAAAAAAAAGGGACAAATTATTTGATAATATTAAAGCCCATAAAATAAAAACGGAAGGTTTATTTTAGCTTTTAGTATGAGTATGTTAGCCTTGCTGTTATCAAGAAGCTAGCGTGCTCCAAAACAATGACAAAATTAGCATTATGAGAAGCATTTAAAATATACAGTCTCTCACTTCCGCCAACATGGATCAATAATTTTGATGACATCACGCTGCACTTCATCTTCTCATTTTCTGTCCAATCAAATGCTCTCGAGAATCTAAACCCCCTACATTATAAATAGACGCGGAAGCTGCGGCTGAAATCGGGTACTTATTCACACAATTATTATATTCTACATGATGAATGGCACATATATGAATGCACTATATAGGGAACTATTCAGACAGTGTAAATATGCTTTCCATTGAGGTGAATGAAGTCCGGTTTCATGTTAGCGTCACGTGAACCGCTGCCGCCCGCACAGTCTGCTCCGGTCCAGAGACACGAGAGAACAGAGCGGATCATACGCATGAGTCGGCGCAGACCATAAAACATATCGGACCCATTTGAATTCTGCACAGAATGTTGTATTTTAAAGCGATATGGAGGAGATTAGAAGAAAAATGAGGCTTTATCAAGTTCAACAGCTCTGGCCGATTTATGATAAACGAAACGCTATTGGTTGTTTTTTTTTTTGTTTTGTTTTTAAAAATGGGAGGAGCTGCTCGATATGCCCCGCCCTGTCTTCCTGTTCCATCAGAAATTACATCAACACATTGAATGATGCTGCGCTTTCCAAGGCACTTCAGTGGACCTGTAAAAGACTGCCGGTTTTGAATGTTTTTGCAACACGTCTTTGTTGGCGCACCACATCATTTCGCAAATAATAATAATACACAGTTTTGTTAAAATTTTTATAATATTTTGTAAAAGATTGTCAAAAAAAACTTAAGGATCCATTTTCAAGAATTTGATTTTTTTCTGGTTTTATTCCTCATTAATAATATCAGGACAGTTGCCATATTTTATGCACCCTGCATTTTAATGCATTTCTATTTATTTGACAAACATTTTTTTCATACCACATGTATACTCTAAATATTTAAATGTATGGATAAAAAAAGAATGTTTAACAATGACAAAATGAAACACAACGGGATGCAGATATGAAAGAGAGAAAAAGCACCCCAACAGCAGGTTAAGTGACGGCAGACCCCTGCTGAGGTCTCAGGCCAAACCTCACAAATTAATGAAATAATTATACAAAACTTTAATTGCTCTGTGTGCCGGGAAACATTATCAATTTCACTGCACGCCGCATACATAATGAGACGTGTACGCACACTTGCATTGTGTGGGTGAGGGTCGGGCCCCGTGTCCTGAGGGCAGCTCGTGCCTCAGAAGTGTGCGGCAGTGGGGGGATGAGTGTGTCTGACGGTGGGTTAATGAGAGACTGACGATGACAAATAGTCACTGGCTTCTCCCCTCTCTTCTCATAAAGGGCATCAAACCCATAACCACTCATTCATTCATCCCCCTCTCCCCCTCTCGCCCCGCAGGCTGCTATTCATTTCTCATTGTGCTCACAGCAGAAGGGTTACAAGAGATCACTGTTGTTTATACACAAGTGAAAATGCTATTTTACTTGAATATGTGAATAATAAACACTCTCGACCATATGCAAATAAGCAACTCCCTTCTTCACGCATACACAATTAAGCATCCCCCACATCAAATGGTGTTGAAACCAACGCTCTTCCAACAAAGAGCCCAAAAATTAGTTTCAATCACAGCAATTAAGGCCAACTTCATCATCAGAATGAGACTGTATTCACAGTCGAGACTCATAATCCGGTTCAGATGGAGGATGTTTTCAGCCCAAGTAACTTGTCTGACTGGTTATTTTACATACAGACTCCAAGATAAACATCAGAACATTTGGGGGAACCCCCTCAGAAACTCCTGTGAACAGGCAATCCGTCCTTTCTATGGATCACGAAAGCTGAAAAGTATATTGAACACAATTACAGTAAGAAATTTTAGTTGAAAATGTGCTGACAAAACTATGCACAACACCACATGGTGGAAGAAAACACTATCAATATTCATGTTTACTTAAAAGCCCCGCCCACAACACATGCGCCACACGCCGTAGTTCCGGCTGACTTCTTGTTTCACAGCGTCACCCGAAAGCGAGACTTATCGCCATGAATATCTTTCATCAGTCAGCCGCCTGCAGCCGTTGATCCGGCCTATTGTCAGCTAAACAATAGCCAAACAAACACTGGATAACACCAGCCTCAGGAGTCACTGCGCAGCAGCCGGAGGAGAGAAGGGAGGCAGGGCGATCTTTCGGATAATTGTAACCGCCCCAACCTAGAGAGGAAATGGTCACGGGTCATTGAAACAGCTCCCACCCCCCACAATTCTGTTATCAGGTCCCGTCATTATCCGGCCGGAGTGCGGGACGTTGTTCTTCTAAAGCTGGGCAGAATCATGACGGAAGGTTTATAAATGTTTCTAAATTCATCCTCATCAATCAGTCACACTGAGTGTTTGCGTTCGCCAGCTGTTTGCTATCAATTGTGGAGAGTGCGGTTCTGCTCAAGCTGTTGATTGACAGCTCGTGGAGGGCGACCAGGGTAGCAACCAGCCAGCTGTATCCAAAATCTCAGCAACACCGAGGAACCCTTACATTGGTTGCTCCTGCAAGCCTCGTTTACCACCAAAGGCCATAAACGAACCAGGGGTTGGGGCTAAAAGGTCACAAAACTGACAATTAAATGATATTTCAAACCTGACGCTGTAGTTCATTCTTGTGTTTCAAATGTGATAACTTATTATACAAAGTAAAAACCCCAGAGTTAAATCAACTCTGCTCAGATAACATTTGGTCCCGTTCTAAATTTTGTTAAAGTAACACTGAAGCAGAGTTAAAGTGAATGAGATAATTAAGCAATTAATTAAGCGATGATTGAACATTAATGATGAACACCTGCTGTTAACAAGCAGAATCACTAAAGAAAAGAGAAACACAAGAACTACAACTGACTTCAGCCACAGTCTTAGATGAAATCAACTGACGATAAAAGACATTCAATCTCTGAAGAGTGTTACTTTAACACTAGTTCAGTGTTACTTTAACACTATTTAGAGAGGGACCAAATGTTATCTGAGCAGAGTTGATTTAACTCTGGGGTTTTTACTGTGTAGGTAAGGATGCACAATATATCGGCCACCATATCGGTATCAGCCGATATATGTTCATTTTTAATGTTATCGTTATCGGCCCGATCAAAAAATGTGTCCGATATATAAAAGCTGATAAATAATGGATAGATTTCCTTCAGCTGAGACACTTCAGATGGTTTTGAATTGCTTGAAAAATGATTGAAATGACTTCAAAAAGGTTTAAGTGCAAGTCTGTTATATATGCTACATAAAATTATAATGAAAACATAATTGTGTGCTTGGGATATGGATTTTAATGACCAGACTTTTTATAATCAGGCTTAAAAAAACAAATATTTATATATAATATTGAAACTTCAAATATTTATATATCGGTTATCGGCTGTCAAATATAAAGAATTATCGGTTATCGGCTGTCAAATATAAAAAATTATCGGTTATCGGCTGTCAAATATAAAGAATTATCGGTTATCGGCTGTCAAATATAAAAATTTATCGGTTATCGGCTGTCAAATATAAAGAATTATCGGTTATCGGCTGTCAAATATAAAAAATTATCAGTTATCGGCTGTCAAATATAAAGAATTATCGGTTATCGGTATCGGCCACAATTTTTATATGGGTGCCTCTTTAACTCTAGCGCCGTCTACTTATAATTTAGCATGGGTTTAGTACGTCGGCAGAGACCTAAAGTGGCTGTGAGAGATCTGTATTTGCTGTCTGAGAGGCAAGTGTTGTTTAATGTGTATCTAGGAGTGTGTGTACACAGTTCCTACAGTCGAGAGTCCTCGCACAAAACACACAAGCATTGGTACATGGATGAGATCCAATGGCAATCGCAATAATGTTTGTGTAATTATTAGCATTTGAAAACATGGAGTTCAAGGCAAATCACAAACTCATTCTGTTGGTACCAGAACATTTTGAGAATGTTTAAAATATTTAGAATTGACTCGACACTGTCGAGTCACAATCATTGAACTTCAACACACTTTTTCACATGATTTCCAATTTGTACAATTTTCTAATTTGTACATAAGTCATTTGTTATTTGTTAAATTTGCTATTATATAAATCAACGGTGATGGTAACCAGAAGAGAGCTGAGATTTAAGGACAAAATAACTTGAGCATTTGTGTTATGATATCTTGTGAATTATTTACAGCTACTTTTGTACTTGATGTTTAGTTGACATTATAATTAACAGTCATACTTATTTAGATATGATGTAATTATTTAAATTTAAACTTGATTTGACTTAAGTATGACATGCATTCCACTGTGCTTTAAGAAAAAAGATTCCCATAAATTCATATTACAAGTGATTCCCAAACTGGGTCGAAAAATGAACCAACTCCAGCTCTGCGATTGGCCACGCGCTACCGCAGAACTTCCGCCTACATCCTGCGTGATCTTTCCAACGTGATTACGTAATACGTGGAGAATCACAGAGCAGTGCAAGACCAGCATTTGTGGTTAAAAGTATATTTTTGTATAAAATGTGCGATGGTTTCTCTAGATCAGACTCTTATTCCTCGTCTGGATCATGTAGATCTTTGAAGCTGCACTGAAACTGACATTTGGACCCTGTTGAACCCCATTGAAGTCCACTATATGGAGAAAAATCCTGGAATATTTTCCTCAAAAACCTTCATTTCTTTTCCACTGAAGAAAGAAAGACATCTTGGATGACATGGAGGAGAGTGAATTATCAGGAAATTTGAATTCTGAACTGAACTAATCGTTTAAAACTCAAAGGGTCAATGAAGACATTTGTTCTGTACCAGTCCAATACAGAAAGGTCTTCTCTTGGGCTGGCAAAAGCAACACTGCAAAGATGCTTCTGAAAAAGTACGTGAATCATTCATGAGAGTCATAAAGGCACTGCAAATTCTCCTTGTACAGTAGGGCCATTGTGACCGCTGATTGTGAGCGGGCAGACATCAAGACATCTGCTAGTGGCTAATCAGACCCAGAACTAAGCATGGAAAGCTGGCAGATAGATACACCAGCCAAGGACAGGAAGAAAGGGACCAAGAGAATGAGAGTTACAGGATGGATGGATGATGGCAGAAATGCTTGGCTCAGTGGAAAGCCAGTGGCGCTTTTGGAAGGAATGTGTAGAAAATGAGCTCATTGGCAGGATTAGAAGGGACATGATGACAGAAGGGAGAACGTACACATATAACACTCACCTGTACAAGCAGGAATAACCTGACTGCAGCTTAAAAGAGGATGTGACCTCTTCAGAAGGTGAGCAAAACACACGAAGAGAGCAATATCTACCCAGAAACTTACAAAAAAAAAGGCTGCACGCAAAACTAACATGCAATACGACCATGTAGTGTGATTGAGGAGTAACAAAAAACATTTTTTTCCTCCAAATGTAGCCTGTTTTCCAAAACAAATGTGATTTATGAAGATTCTTTTAATAAATAGTTCAAAAGACGAGTGATGCATTACAACTAGTGCATCAATGTCATCGATTACGTCGACTACGAAAATACGTCGACGTGCGTGAAATGCGTCGACGCGTCACACTGTTTACGTTCATCTGGCGTAATGGCGGCTTCTGCTCCTGGGAACGGAGAAAGTTCCATTCTATCACAAAAACCAAGACCACGATTATCAAAAGTATGGGAACACTTTAAACAGAGGCCAAATAAAACACTCCTTTGTTCCCTTTGTAGAACCGAAATGGCGTAAAACCAATGGAATTGGATCTCTGCCAAATTTTTGTGCGTGCAAGATCATATTTCGCGCGTGAACTGAGTTGAGGAGAAAATCTTTGTCTCGCAAACAAGAAAATGTTTTGAGCGAAAATCAGTTTTACATTTCAAAGAAGTTTATTTGGATGTGTGCGGACGTTCTCTTTCACACGTGTAAGGTTTGAGTCGCTCGCGCTCCTGATTCCCGCCCCGCGCGCTCCTGATTCCCGCCCATTTTCCCTGCATTAGAGGAAAAATACACGGTTCAGGAGACGTTTGTTCAATGGCTTGAACACTATCAAAGTTCCTTTAAGACTGTAGAGAAAGTCTTTGACACTCTTCATTTTAAAGTTCAAATGTCTTCCACTGGACGAACACACATAATGACTTATTTTTAATCAAAATCAAATTGTATTGTTACATAATGGCGAGTCCCAGTGTTTCTACACCTCAATGAACTGATCAATTAGTTCGAACTTCTTACTTAAAAAAAAAAAAAAAATCACTAGATTAATAAAAAAAACTTATTAAAAATAATCGGTAGTTGCAGCTCTAATTACAACACCAGAGAATTTATTTCAATTCCTTTCCATTTTGATGGTTAAATTTAGTTTACCCATTGAAATGAAATCCAAAAAAATTTAAATAAATCAATCCAGAAACGTTAAAATGGAAAAAATAAATAAATAAATAAACGCAATTTGGGAAAAAAATGAAATAAAAAGGATTACATCGAGCCCTAAAGACATGGAGATCAACGCTGCACTGAGCTCAAGGATTTGCGTGGCGAGTATATTCAAGCCAACGGTCTCTTGTCCTCTCCTTCGATTATCTCGCTCATCGACTACCTGAACAGGTGACACCTGCAGCAAAGCACAGATACGCCAACTGCTCTCCCACACACAGAGCCATGAATTCTTAACGCCACACAAGACGATCCTCCCGATCTCTCTTCTGAACGTAAGCCACAGAAATACTTGGTTGTTGCTATCTGTTCTGTGCAGCTGCAACACACACTGGGAAAACATGCAGATGTGGCCTAATTCCTTGGCACAAGTGCCCTGGCAGGCATTTGCAGGGATGCAGAACATGAGCGTGAGAGGTGGCAGACCACATCTGTCCTTCACTGCAGAGGTGACAGACACAACACTGGGTGTTGTGCAGTTAGTGCTCGTGCACAATAATGCAGTGACTTCATTAAATGATACACTCTTTAATTCCTATTTAATACTAAAGGCCAAAAATATCAACTTATTTGGTCATGAATGTGAGAACATTCCACTTTCTACGAATTTATCAACACCGATCATTACAAAGTACAAAATAACTGGGTTCTACTGTAGATATTATTAGGATTGATCAACCAAAAGTACTATATATTGCAATATCATATTAGATACATTTATATATGTTAAAAAAAACTGTTAAATAAATAAATAAATAAAGTAAATGAATGAAAATAAATTAAAGGGGTGGTTGATTATGATTTTTTTTAACTTCAGTTACTGTGTAAAGTTGCCGTTTGATCATAAACAACATTAAAGTTACGACGCTCAAAGTTCAAAGCAAAGAGAGATACTTTTTTTTTACAGAAATCTCAGTTTAAGAACTACAACGAGTTAGTGACATCACAAACCCTAAAATTTACATAAACCCCGCCCCTGAGAACACTCGACAAAGGGGGCGGGGCCATGTCGGGCTGCTTTAGAGTTGTTGTAGTCGAGTGTTGTTGATGCCGTCATTTCACGCCGCACCGCTTCACAAATGAGGGTCGATTCAAGGAAAAAAGATGAACATGACGACACATGCTAGTGATGAGTTGATCAACTCCACAGCAACTACATCAATTTATCCACTAACCGTTCAGAAACGTCTTCCTGAGTCTCTCCATCAGTTTGAACACTTTCCTCATTTTGTCTGCGTGAGATTCTCCAGCTTTGTTGTTGTTGAGCTGTTAAAGCTCCGCCCTCTTCTGGAGCAGCAGCTCATTTGCATTTAAAGGGACACACACAAAAACGGCGTGTTTTTCCAAATAGGGGCAAATTTGACAAGCTATAATACATTCTGGAGACTCCAGAGACTCATATTACATATTTGTAAAAATTAATGTGAAAATACATAAAATTAAATTTCCCACATTGGATCAATTCATTTATTTTTACAGAATATTACATATTTATCATTCACATCTGCTCATCAATTAATTTCCTTATTTATATATAGGGTCTTCAATATCAATACACTCAACAAAAGCAACTCCCAGCACATTTGGTAGACATTTAGGTACACAAGTTATTTGTTTTTTTTTGAGTCTCTGTTTCTGGGGAAACCCATGATCTCGGTTTAGATAGCGAAAGGCTCAGTGAAACGCTCGATGATCAGTTAAGCTGAAGGAATGCTACAATAAACATAGATTTTGCTGCTGAGAACAAGATGTGAACAGCTGTCTTTCTCTCTCTCCTCACCTCTACATCCATTTTCCAAACTCTTGGGCCGCTAAATCTCAGCTGGCACACCCAGACGGGCTTCCCCCACCTCCAGTTTCACATTCCCGCTCAGTCCCTTTCTTCCTTTATTTTCCATTTCATCCACAGATAGGATAGTGAACAAGCAAACAACCATGAACAAGACATAACAAAAAAACTAAACAAGAGTTTCCACTACGACCCCTCACAACACCCACACATGCAGACAGACAGATGGGCAAAAACTCATTCAAATCCCAGAGTAAAGCAGTGGGCAGCACAGCACTTCCTATGCAAAACAGCAACTGAAAAAGGCTGTGAGTGAGGGACATTTTCTTACTACAGGTCAAGTCTTGCAGGCTTAAACACAAATGGACCGCATCCTACATTTCTAAAGCAATTTAACATTAATCCATTTTCTTTTCATCCGATATTGCTTTGTCCAAAAAAATAGACCCTTTTTTTTGCCTAAGTGTTCAATAACCAATATGCAGAATAGATTTTTAATTGTTTAATCTCTTCTATTTGCCCCAATATTGACTAAATAATCATTGTAATCCAATAAAGACATAATATAATATTCATATTTATTATAATTGTGTTATTAATGATATGTATGCTATTATATTTATGGAAATATGCGATGTTTACGAATGTATCGTTGTTTTGGGTTGTTGAGATCAAGTGAAGTTGAGTACTTGTGAATATCAATATTGGGAGCTTTTCTTCAGAGACGCACTAAATGTTGTCATTTATTGGTAGACCTGATATTAAAGAACCGATAACCGAAGAAAATTGTTGTCAGTCTCGCTCTACATCCTCGCTGACACTATACTAGCTAAATTTTGCGGTCAAAAGCAGCAGTGTTAATCAAAACTAAAACCATTAAAAATCGTTTATTTCAATTAAATTTAAATTAAAAATAGCTAAACGGAAATAAAATTACTAAAAAACTGCGCGTATGAAACAAAGCTAATTTAAAATATTAATAAATACTATAATAGTACATAAACAATGCTGAAAAGCACCCAATATTGATGTAAAATAAGTATCTGGTGACAATGAGCTGCTGCTCCCGGACCCCTTTCCAGAAAAGGGCTGAGCTTTAACAGCTCAACAACAACAAAGCTGGAGAATCTCACGCAGACAAAATGAGGAAAGTGTTCAAACTGATGGAGAGACTCAGGAAGAAGTTCCAACTTTTAGACGTTTCTGAACGGTTAGTGGATAAATTGATGTAGTTGCTGTGGAGTTGATCAACTCATCACTAGCATGTGTCGTCACGTTCATCTTTTCTCCTTGAATTGACCCTCGTTTGTGAAGCGGTCCGGCGTAAAATGACGGCATCAACAACACTCGACTACAACAACTCTAAAGCAGCCCGACATGGCCCCGCCCCCTTTGTTGAGTGTTCTCGGGGGCGGGGCTTATGTAAATCTGGGGGTTTGTGATGTCACAACCCGGGAAGAAACTCGTTGTAGTCCTTAAACGGAGAATTCTTTAAAAGAAAATATTGAAATTAGACGCTCAAACAACAACTAAAATTTAAATGTCCTCTGTCGACTGGTAAACTGCTTTACTGGCATAGTTTAGTATGGGACGAGTTGCTGGATACTGAATACAGGTTACGTGTGTGTGGTCATTTGTTATTGTGCACACGGTTTATGATCTAAACACCATGACAATGTCAGATCGACTTGTTTTACAGCACTCTTTTCATAGCATCGACTGAAAAAACCTTGCTTTTCAAAGACACACACCGTGTGCCTTCCCCTCATTCTGCTCTGGGATGCCATCTGTCCCTCTGAATGACTTCCCGATCTTAAGAAGAGTGCTAACCGTGAGCTAAAGTGTCGTGAGGTCAGGTGAGAGACGAGGAAATGATGTCTGCTGACTCATCCAGTATGGGAAGTGACCTCTGCGATCAACACGATCACATCCATCTGCACAGCTGTCCGACGGATGCACACAACACTACCCCGTGTAAAAGTCTAGCTGACGATCACGACAATGCTCTACAATCGGAGAAGAAAACTCCCTCCCGCTGTTTAGCATCTGGTTTCCTCCGAGCATGTGGCACAGCTCTAATTCATCCTCTCTCTCAGACACAAACACACACACACTGACCTTAATACCAGCTTGGATCAGATCAGAGTCTAAAAGAGTATCAACACTCAGAGAGAAGACGACATGTAATCTGCTTCCAAACACTAGTAGTCATCATAAAGCTGTCAGGTCGCCTGCTCTTTCCTCACACACAAGCAGGTGCGTATTCAGACTCAGCGTGTGTTTAATAGGATCGTGCTGTGGTGTCTAAGGGTAATGAACCTCAGAACGGGATGCATTTGTGATTCATAAAGACCCTGCTGATCCATATACTAGACAATTAATTAACCTGAACGACAGAGAGAGAGAGAGAGAGAGAGAGAGAGACAGAGAGAGAGAGACAGAGAGAGACAGAGAGAGAGACAGAGAGAGAGAGAGAGAGAGAGAGAGAGACAGAGAGAGAGAGACAGAGAGAGAGAGAGAGACAGAGAGAGACAGAGAGAGACAGAGAGAGAGAGAGAGAGAGACAGAGAGAGAGAGAGAGAGAGACAGAGAGAGAGAGAGAGACAGAGAGAGAGAGAGAGAGAGAGAGACAGAGAGAGAGAGAGAGAGAGACAGACAGAGACAGAGACAGAGACAGAGAGAGAGAGAGAGAGAGAGAAAGAGAGACAGAGAGAGAGAGACAGAGAGAGACAGAGAGAGAGAGAGAGAGAGAGACAGAGACAGAGACAGAGACAGAGACAGAGAGAGAGAGAGAGAGAGAGAAAGAGAGACAGAGAGAGAGAGACAGAGAGAGACAGAGAGAGAGAGAGAGAGAGAGAGAGAGAGAGAGAGACAGAGAGAGAGAGACAGAGAGAGAGAGAGAGACAGAGAGAGACAGAGAGAGACAGAGAGAGAGAGAGAGAGACAGAGAGAGAGAGAGAGACAGAGAGAGAGAGAGAGAGAGAGAGACAGAGAGAGAGAGAGAGAGAGACAGACAGAGAGAGAGACAGAGAGAGAGAGAGACAGAGAGAGAGAGAGAGACAGAGAGAGAGAGAGAGAGAGAGACAGAGAGAGAGAGAGACAGAGAGAGAGACAGAGAGAGAGAGAGAGAGAGAGAGAGAGAGAGAGAGAGAGAGAGAGAGAGAGACAGAGACAGAGACAGAGAGAGAGAGAGAGAGAGAGACATGACCAGTGCAGTCTGATCCATAAGCAAATGACTCGTGAGGTTCGAATCAATCTGACGAATCTTTTCTTTATTATATGCCAATATATAACCAATATTTAGTGGTCGACTGATGTTTTATTTTTTGATCTTAGAGAACACTGTGGCTGATATAAAGCTGATATTTATATTTATTTCAATTAATATTTCATTTTTAAATAAACATGCTTCTACTTTACATGGCAACTTCTTCATCCTATTACAATATTTTTCACAGGAAAAAAGTTATTGTTTAAAAAATATGGAAGTGAACACTTTAAAAGGGAACTATCTGATAAGTTTGCGTGACTTGGTAATCAAATTTCTTTCTAATAAAGACGAACTCAAATTTTACATACAGCAAAGTGTATTGCAAGCATTTTGCATGAATATGACAGTGGGCAACTAGATATATTTCAAATTAAATGTTTATTATTAGCTACTCAGAGATTTGTTTTAATGATATAGATGCACATTTGGTAAATGAGAAAGTATTTTAGCCTATCGTTTGCCTAATCATATAAAAGCAAGCGTTATATTTTTTCACATATCGTTCGCTTTCTCTAACAGTTCTATCTAATAATGCATTATATGACGTTCTAAGGCTTTCTCATCGTCGTCAAAATAAAAGTCCAGCTTCGAACACATTGGCCAATCAAAAAAAATAAAACTTATTGGCTGATGCAGATATTTTAAAAATGCCAAATATATAACGACCTTGGCATTATATCCGTCGACCGCTACCAATATTTTCCATTTTTTAATGATCAGCATCAGCTTTTTATTTTGACAGCACTGAGAACTTCCCGTTTGTTTAACAGTTCGGTCTAATAACTGAAATGCAAATGCTAAAACAATACATTGCCGACACAAAGTGAATTCACATTTGTAAGCAAGTCTTTGAATGTCTAATAAATATTTAATGTCATGATCCTTCGGCACACAAGCTCACCAGTTTACCGAGTGCGCTGCAGGCTACAGTGTGTACTTCCTGTTTACTTGTGTTTTTAGCAACGCCTTTATTTGAGAAATTATACCATAAAAGGCGTACATTGTACACATTTATCTCCTTAGTTAAAATTAATTTAATTTACTATCACAGATAGTCATGCATGTGTTAGTTCCTAATTTTAAATTAGTACCAGAAATAATGTGATATCATGTAGGACTATATCAGTTTTATATCAGCCAATATATGGTCTTCAGCCATCAAAAAATACATATCGGTCAACAACTAATTAACTCCCATGAGGGCTGTGAAAATTTAAAACTTTAAAATTCCATTATATTGAAAGATTTTGCCATAAACTCAACTGACTGGCTTCTCTCTTGTATAACAAAGTCTTATTGAGGGCAAACTCATAAATAAAGCACTCTCTCAATATTCAAAGTGCAAACAGAGACTAAAAACAGAGACTAGATCTAAGAGGCGGTGAGAACTAGAGCTTGTGAGACAGTCACACTTAAAACTCGCGTTTTACTTTCTCTTTCGAATTCGCAATAGCGCGTACTCTGAATAGGGAGCGGCGGTGTGGAGCGTGCATTCTATAAGATAAATGTTTTATCAGACGCATAGGCTCTGTTGCGCGACGAAACCTCCGCCACGGTCTCGTCAGTCATCTCGCCTTACTCTCGTCACGTGATCAGTGAACTGTGGAGACAGAGGAGGCGCAGTGGGCACCGTAACAATGTAAATGTGGCATTTCCAACTTTTCCAACTTTTCACTCGACTCGTCACGTTTTAATATCACGAAATCTCGTGGCACAAGATCTCATCACACCCCTAGTAGGGCGGTGCAATTAATCGCAATCGCAAAACAATCGCGATTTGAGCACATGCAATTTCTAAATCGCATAAGTCTGCAATTTTATTTATTAATTTATTTATATTTTAATTCAGAATACTGCAACGTTATTGTGCGCATGTTTACCAATCAGAGTTCACTCAGCACACCGCACAAACTAGAACAAAGCAAAGCGGGAGGACAGAATAGGCAAACGGGAGGAAAGAAGAAAAAATATGGATGCAGTTCAGAATAAAAATTATTTGGTACCAAATAGAAATTCAACATCAGTCGTTTGAGAGAATTTTGGATTCAAACACTGGACAAAAGATACCAGCTGCCAACTCGCACTTATTTCACACAAGTTGCTGTATGAAAAATGTAAGGCGGGCGTTGAATACGAGTTTAAGCAGGTGAAATAATCTTAATTTATTTTATTTTGTCTGTTTTAAAGACAGTTAATTACAGTTTTGTTTATGAAGCTGTAAATACAGTTACTTCATTGTGAAACATTATGTACTTCTTGTGCACTGAATACATTCAGAATGTAGCATGTTTGAAAAAGCAAAAACAATTACCAAAATCGCAAAATAAATCGCAATATTCATAAAAAAAAAAAAAATAATAAAAAAATCGCAATGTGATTATTTTGTCCATATTGCACAGCCCTAACCCCTAGTTATTATGCAGTATTTGTATCACACGCAACCAAATTGAAAACCTGAGGCAATACAAAATATAAAGTTGTTTGATATGGGGGAAAAAAAGAAAAAACAAGATGGGAATATTCTGTGTAAAAAAAAAAAAAAAAAAAATCTATTTTTGTGTTCTCATCATCCCTCATCAGAGAAAATACTGTATAATAAGTGAAGGCACGTGTGTGTGTGTGTGTGTGTGTGTGTGTGTGTGTGTGTGAGTGTGTGTGTAGTGTCCATGCTCCACTGGTCAGGTCAGTATTACCGCCTCCAGCTATAACAGTCGTTCTCCCTCTGTCACAAACACAACACACACTCATTTTGTAAACCTTGCTCTACATTTTCGTGACCGCCGTCAAATATGGAGAATTTCAACCGCAAAGGTAAGAGGCATTAAACTACTTCATTAAACTTTAAAAACAGGATCCGGTGCGTAACAACGGCTGCAGCCACATCACGGACGCAGGCAGAGACTGACCTACAAAACACAGACTGAGTTGCAGACGCAGTCCACTCCACCCCCCCCATCGCCGTTCGCTCGGTCAGGGCTCGTTATTTTTACACGGCACTGCCTCCGCAGTGGAACGAAGCCAGGAGTAGCCACAAAGAACTACTGCAAAAATGTACACACACTCGCACCGTGTCCTAACCAGACGTGATGCGATAAGATTCCAGCGACATGCCCACTCCAGATGTGACAGAATCAATCAAAACTCACAGCCAATCAGAAGAGCACGTGGGTGGGATCTCATCGCAAGCACAATGCACTCAACAACATGGAGTAAAGTCCCATACAGCAAAATTCATAAAAGATTACACCTTCAAACATACATAGTGAGTGAATGAAACAATCCTTTTCTTGTTTGGAGGTGAATTATCGGTCATGCAAAACTCACATTTCAATTTTTAACATTAAATAAAGTACATAATCAGTATCACGGTCATGTTTTGTATGTTGTTGGACCAACCAAAACATTAGAGGAACAGAATCCCATCGCTTGTTTTGGTTCGGAGAAAAGCTTTGATTAAAATGGAAACGATACATTTTATTTCGTGCTGTCAAAATTAACACGTTAACGCATGTGATTAATTTTTTCAGTTTAAGGCGTTAAAAAATATTTAACGCAATTTTTCAAACATGTTCAGTTTTTTCCGTCATAATTTGGAAAGCGTTACATTACACGATTATTCACGTAAATGCTTTTAAACCATTCAAGCGGCTCAAGACAAACGAGAACACGCTCTGTGAATGTCGTGTCATGTGACACAGTATCTTGCAGCTCTTAAAGTGACAGCAGCCTAATAAACCAGTGATGACTGTCAGTAATGTTCCTCAAAGAAACTGCAGCTTTAATAAGAATTCATCTATATTTCATTTATAATGTATGCAGTGTTTAATAACTATTCAATTTCTCTATTTCCAACCTGTTAGACGGGTAAATATGACATTTATTACGACGGATTTATATGAAGATGGTTTAAAGTTCACTTTAAGTTATTTTTTAAAGCCTAATAAACGTTGAAACTGATCGCTTTCAGTTATACTGTAATGTTGAATGTCTATAATTAGTATCGGTGATACTGGAATATGTTCATAAAAAGTTGTTTCTACATTAATTTGGAGAGTTACTGTGAAATTATTACTATATAAAAACATTAAAAACTCTTGATTACAGAAAAATCACATGACTACGTTCATGTGTAGTGAACTGTTTAGAACACAGAGTTATTGGAACTTTGTGGTGCTGCTCAAGCGGGTGATGCAGGTTTGAGTCTGGCTTGCTCTCTGCTGTCTATATGCCTGTCCAAATCATGTTCAACGCTGCACCTTCTAAGAACACACACAACACTTTAGCTCAGTCTTTCTCCTTTACTTCCTCCTCCTGCGCCGCATGGGAAACAAAAGCCAGATTTAGTCCGTCCCCGCTGTGTCTTTGTTCTGCAGTGATGACAGCTGCATGGATACAGTACCACTCCACAATCCATCCCTGGCTGAAGTCCACAGCTACATTTCTTTCACATTATGTCTTTCTCATTTAAAAAAAGAAAAGAAAAGCAGAACTAAAGGACTTTCATGACTTTTGGTTCTTCTAATGGTTCCTGAATGTGGACAGGACATCATATTAAGGCCTTGTTGGTCTCAAGGATTGTTCGGTGCGATGAACGTGTCTGTTCAGACCAACACACACATTCACATGTCAATGCAACTTTTGTTTTTAACAGAGAGGTGTTCGAATCTCTTTTAAATCGCACTAACCAAAACAAAAAAAAAAAAAAACTGAACAAAAAGCATGCAAATACTGTTTGACTTTCTTCCAGACTGGATTATCATGCCAAACAATGAGTTGGTGTGAAGAGGAATCAAAAACATACACAGCATTAACGTCTGGTTTCCGTTTTGAATCGCTTCTTTTAAATCTTACAAGAACTATATTAAAAAGTTTTTATTTGTTCCATCTGCTCTGCTGAAATCATGAATGACTGCTGAGAGCATTAAACACAAAACAAATTCTCTTTTAATAACATTTCCATCTCTAAAAAAATAATAAAAGAATCATTAATGGATCCATTAAGGAGTCAGAATCATTCCATATGATTCACTTCCTTACTCAAAAATCGTTCTGAGGAGTGTATGACGGAGAAAAATAAAAAGTGGCTTTAAGATGTACACAGAATGCTCTTTTTGATCGTTTTCTAAGTAAAAATACACCTTTTTGACTTTTTCTCGCATCTTTTGCGTGATCTTGCTTTTTATTCCACTGCAAAAACCCTTTCCGTGCAAACGGCCCGTACGAACTTAAAAGAGTGAAAAAATATTCATACAATATTTAAACGTCCCGAGCCGTGTCTGACTCAGAGTCAGTGTCTGCAGAAAGACGTTCTGTGCATAAGACCGTCTGCTTTCGTTCCACGCTCAGACACTCGTCCCGTGAGAAGCTCCAGTCGTGCTCTTATCACATCCAGTATGTCACAGTTCCACATGCAACCGACATTACTTCTGCATGGCTGTAGATGTAGGTCACACACACACACACACACACACACACACACACCCACCTGACACCAGTGAATGGCTCAAGTTGAGGGTGGTGAGACCCTCCAGCCATCCCATAATATACACACTATACAATAATCACCCTACCAACAGAGAACACCTGAGCAGAACTCTGAAACAGACACCAGTGACCACACCGCTCCAGAGGAAACAAATACCCAGTGACTCAACGCACAAACTGCCGTCCATTACTTCCTCTAGACACTTCAACATGGAAGCATCAACGATACGGGGTAAAACAACTTCCGCTTTTCATGAGCCTTGAATCAAACACAAGGAAAACTACTACACAGAGACCGTTCGGAGTCTATCTTGCCACTCTAAACTTAGCAATAAACACGCTGAAAATGCACTATAAAAGAGTTATATTTAGTGCTGTCAATCGATTAAAATAAATGAACTAATCACACATTTCTGGGCCTTGAAATTGGTGATGACCGTTGCTGTGTGTAAGGAGGTCAGAGAGGTGCGATATATGTTCTGTATATAAATAATTATATATATATATATATACACACACAGCTCTGGAAAAAATTAAGAGAGCACTGCAAAATTATCAGTTTCTCTGGGTTTACTATTTATAGGTATGTGTTTGGGTAAAATTAACATTTTTGTTTTATTCTATAAACTACTGACATTTTTCCCAAATTCCAAATAAAAATATTGTAATTTAGAGCATTTATTTGCCAAAAGCAACAACTGGTCAAAATAACAAAAAATATGCAGTGGTCTCTTAATTTTTTCCATAGATATATATATATATATATATATATATATATATATATATATATATATATATATATATATATATCTATGGAAAAAATTAAGAGATTTTATATATATATATATATATATATATATATATATATATATATATATATATATATATATATATATATATATATATATATATATATACAGCTCTGGAAAAAATTAAGAGAATTAATTAAAAATTAAGAAAAAATTAAGAGACCACTGCATATTTTTTGTTATTTTGACCAGTTATTATATATATATCTTAGTTTATGTTTTGTGTATATACACACACAGACATCCATATACACATATTATATATATATATATATATATATATATATATATATATATACACATGCATACATACTTATATCAAACCTACACATTTACATACACGTATATATCTATATCCATCTCTCTCTCTCTCACTATATATATATATATATATATATATATATTGGTTACACTTTATTTTAAGATGTCCGGGTAACAGTATAATTATATATTTAAGTACAGAGTAATGACAATTAACTACATGTACTTACTACAGGGTTTGGTTTAGGGTTAATCACATGCAATTATGCATAATTTATAGTTATTACTACAGTAACTACATGTAACGTGTAACAATGACACTGTAAAATAAAGTGTTACCCTCGTTCTTTTTTACATTCGAGGCTCTGAGAATCTCCCAGCACAGCCCTGTTTACAGAGGATTCATTTCAATAACACTGGGAAAACACAAGCATCGGATCAGGACTCTGCATCAGCAGATACTCAACATTCAGGGACACTAACAATTTGATCGGGACATCCCTAGATGTATACAGCCTGGGATGGAGAGCACAGATCTAACAGTTGTGCGTAATGTATTCTGTGTCTCTGAACTACAGCCAAAAAAAACGGCAACTCAAGAGCCCCTTTTACTTCATTAATACACATTTCTGCTCTTATGACATGATTGAACGCTGTACACTCAAGCTGTAGGGCAGTAAGTGTGGTCTGAGGGCATCCGATCCATATGCAGGATCCATCTGGGAATAAACCTGCGGGTCTATATAACGCTGACACTGCAGCGCCTCCTCACATCCTGCTCACCAGAGCCCAATGAAGGAAAGTCATGCCCTATCCGGCTGCAATGCTAACTGAACTGAAATGAACTAATGACGGCGAGGAAACGTCAGAGCCGCGTCCACACAGGCTGAGTCACCAAACAAGCGACTAGCTAAAAATACACGTGTCGTAACGCCTCGTGCTAGAAAAGCAACCAATCAGAAAATTTGAGCCTAATAATCTACTAATTTCACACAAAAAATAGTGATATATATGAATATGCGTCACTTATTAATACTCAAAAGTGTAATATCTGTTATAGTTCCCTTACGTTATTCCAAACCCTATAGTGTGGAAATCAAAAGATTTCTTTTGTTTAAAGAACATTCTGACCCCTCATTTCATTATAATTACAGTGATTAAGGGTGCGTTCACACTTGTCATGTTTGGTTCGATGAAAACGAACTCTGGTCAGTTAGTGCGGTTCATATGTGAACGCTGCCATCCGAACCCTGGTGCGCACCAAACAAGCGCTAAAAAGACGGGTCTCGGTCCGCTTCCAAACGAACTCTGGTGCGGTTCGATTGATATATGAACGCAACACGGACCAAAGACATGTAAACCAACCAAAAACAGGACGTGATGTCACATGATGCGACGCTACAAGTCAGCTGATTCGACGACGCGGGAAGATCGGTGTATCCAAAATGAGTCGAGGGCAAACGTGGAGCAACGAGGAGGTGAAGTTTCTGTTTCTGTGAACAACGGAGGAAATCCTGCTGCTGTTTTGAATGTTTTGAACATTTTATGAGCTCTTCGTGAGTTCTCAGCTGGTCAAAATAAAGCATATGTACACGTATAAAATGATGGTGTTTAATCCAGAACACAGCGTTGTTTTGAATGTTCGGTAAGCGAGCTCCGTCGCCAAATATACGTCATAAAAGCCGACCAATCAGGTCGTGACCGTATCTCTACGCCTTTGGTTCGGTAACTTTAGATTCGCTGTTAAAAATGCCAGTGTGAACGCTAAGAGGACCAGGACTATATGTTTTGTTTTTGTTTTTTGGTCCGGACCAAACAAACCAAAGTGTGAACGCACCCCAAGTCTTATCATTCACAGAAAATGCTCTGATATTCATAACCATTGCCTGCATATCATGTACACATTTAAAACATCAACCCTGAATTAAAACGAATATCAGCTGAGAAGTGATTGACAGGCTGCTGCATCAATCAGCTGCAGGTAAAGCTGCTCAGAAACATGACTCTGTTGTTCTAATGTGAGATCATTAGATAACTGGCAAGAATGCATTTCTTCAAAAGAGTCAGGAATGCCTGTGAGGAATGTGAGGAATGTGGAAACGGATCATCAGCCGAGGTGCCGTCTCACCCTGCAGACACTGACGGTTTGACCACGGGCCGTGTGACGGGCATTACAGCCGACCTGACCATTAACACCGTCCTGAAACAACGGCCTCCGCTGAGCCACGACCCTGACACACACACACACCAAAAACATTCCCAATTTAATTAAAAACCGCGTGAAATTCATGCAAATATCTTAAGATTTTAATTTTAAAACATAAAAATCATGAGAATAATCATAATTATTTTATTCTACTGGCAAGTTTTTAATAACAAGAAAAATCTTTTTTTTTATTATCATTATTTTAAAGGATTAACTAACATTAATCTAATCATGCTCAGAAAAAAAGAGACGCCAAATTCACCAAATAATTCAGGGCTCATGATTCCCGTGATGCTGGATCACAGAATCCAGTCTTAAAAACTACATTTACTGTATAATGTCAAGGAATTTGTCAGGTTTTTTTTTG
Organism: Zacco platypus; assembly: GCA_038088235.1. Taxonomy (NCBI): domain Eukaryota; kingdom Metazoa; phylum Chordata; class Actinopteri; order Cypriniformes; family Xenocyprididae; genus Zacco; species Zacco platypus. Next base: position 1,723,028 of record CM076074.1, on the reverse strand, counting down.
ATGAATAAATAAAAAGTAGGTCAACACACTTAAATCAAGTTAGAATATAGACTAGTGTCTGTGAATATTACACCACAAACAGACTTTACGTATGAATCCTGCGTGTTCTGTGTCTGTGACTGAATGTCGCAGACGTGCGGTTTCATTTCCCACACACACACACACACACACACACACACACACACACACACACACGCGCACACAGTTGTGTTTTCATGGTTTATGGGGACATTCCATAGGCGTAATGGTTTTTATACTGTACAAACTGTACATTCTGTCCCCCTACACTACCCCTACCCCTAAACCTACCCATCACAGGAAATGTTCTGCTATTTTACATGTTCAAAAAAGATAATTCTGTATGATTTATAAGCTTGTTTCCTCATGGCGACCAAAGAAATGTCCCCACAAGATCAACATTTACTAGTATTACTGTACCTGTGGGGACATTTGGTCCCCATAACGTAGGGAATACCCACACACACACACACACACACACGTTTGTTTTCATCCTCTGCAGTCTCACTATATGACATCATGAACGCCTGAACTTCATCTCCAGAGTCACTTCGTGAGCATTTTACAGTTTCATCTGAGAATATCATTTCATAAACACACAGAAACTCAAAGGTCATGGCAACCCGTCAAAATAAAAGTTCGGTTTAGCTTGAAGAAACAGTGATGGAAATATATTACTGTTGTACAGTAGAATTTAGCTTCGTCTCAATTCAATAATAATAATAATAATAACAAATTATTATTAATACTAGTTAAGCAATAATCAAATTTTCTTCCATGTTTTAATTTCAACAGTAAAGCCGTTGAGCTGCACTTTGTTTGACAAAAAAAGTTGTTTAATGTCATTTGATTAAAATTAATATTTTATGCCTTCTTTTGATTGCCAGAAAAACTTAAACACAATTTCTGAACAATCAAAAACAAATATAAACAAAATAATTTTGTTGTTTTCATGAATTAAACTAATTAGACATGCTTTCATTAAAATCATTAAAATGGAATCCAAAAAAAACAGATTTTGTTTTTGTTTTTGTTTTTTTTAAAAACTGAATTTGAGAAAATGAACGTATTTACAAAATTTATTAAAAGTTTAACAAATTAAATTGTTAAATTGTATGGGTTTCATCATTTCATTTAATTAGACGTCATTTTTGATTACTTAAATTTGCTTTAACCATCAAAATGAACTCCAAAAAAAATTAAAAACAGGAAAAAAGGGAATTTGGAACAAAATAAAACAGAATTTGTGAAAAAATAGGGCCCTAATAATTATTTAATACATTTCATTTTGGCAGAAAAAACATATATGACTGCAAACGACCATATAAATCAGTCTTTATAGCTTAATTACGTGCTGCAATGATATTTTAAGAAGGGGATCATGATGTTGAGAGATCAAAAGTTTGAAAACCCCGGACCCGTTGTGCAGACAGTGCCGATGTGTCGTTCAGTAGGGTCCGCTCTCCTCACAGGCAGTGGATGGTGTGTGGAAATTCAGAATCTACCAGCAGCTCTACATCAGCATATTAGTGACAGGTGAGACAATGGGTTCAGAACAACAGAGAGAACGGCGTGATCCACTAACATCAACTCCGACCGTCACAAAGAAAAGACGAGCGGGAGAAACCGTCACTCTGACATGGAGCATTACCGGCAAAATAAAGTCCTAAACGAGGGGGTTTTACAGCCCGGTTCAAGAATGTAAACACCCACCGTCACAAGATCTCGGAGTAAGCTGCGAGCGCGCAACATAATGAAACACAAACACAGGCGGCTAAACATCACCTTCCTGTCCAAAACAAACACGCATCCCTCCAGCCCCCGTCCCAACTCCACAAAAGCAAACAGAGCATCCTCCTGCCTAATAACATGAAGAGAAGGAAAACAGGGATTACCGTCCGGTGGGCATCCATTAACACTCTCAGTGCTGGACTGCGAGAAGCCCACTTCAGATCTACGCTGAGATCCCAGCAGGCCGTTTTTCCGGAGAGCTCGATTACTGGGGCTGCTGAGCGGCGTGGACGTCCCATCACGCTTTGAGAAGATCCCGCTGAAAAACCGAATAAGTTTACGTTCCTGCCCGCTGGACCGGGAGCCCGTCCCTCTAATAAAACCCTCCTTGTCCACCAAAGATTTATCCGACATCTTGAGAAGGTCGCTGTTGTCCAACGTGCGATTCTTGCCCTTCATCCGCTCCCTGCGGCCCAGCTCCGTAACGGAGTCGGTTTTGTTCAGAACCTCACCAACATCCAAAGTGTTTCGCTTCTCGGAGCACTCCGACTCGGTGAAAGCCATGTTTTGCAGGACCACGCCGGCTTTGGCCCGACTCTCCTCTCCGTCCCGGCCGATGCAGCCCGAGCTGCTGTGGTGCTTCTCTTTGGAGAGCGCCCGAATGCGGATCAACTCTCCGCCCGTCCAGTGGCGAAAGCTGAAACTTCGCCGCAGCAGGCTCGGGTTCCTCTTCGCCGGAGGGGTTTGAGGAGCCGGACCGGGTGACTTCCCGTTTCCTTTAGCCAGTAAAGACGAGATGCAGCTCTCCTTGGACGTCCTGCCACCCTTGGCGTCCTCATCCGACCACGTACTGACCGGTTCCTCGGTGCTCCGGGAGGTCTTGAGGATTTTCTTTCTAATGCTTTCTCCGTTCGCAGCAGGAGCGCTGCAGATTTCTTCACGCTCAGCGTCATGTTTCAATCTGTCACTTTCGGCTGCGTCTTCCGCCCTTTTGCGCACGGGCGCCCCATTTTCGACCCCCTTCCTCTCTCCGTTCTCTGGCGGGATGCACGTTTCACTTACTTCTCTGTCTTTATGTGCACGCTGCGCCCTCCTGGAGATTTTCAACCTGCCCAACTCCAGATGTCCAGTACTGAAGGTCCTGAAGTTCCTCATGTACGAGTGCGTGGAAAATTCGTCCGTCTCCTCCTCCACTTCTATCAGCTCCTCCAGCGGGGAGCTCCTCGGAGCCTCGGCGGCGCCCTCCCGCCGGTACGCGCTCACTTTCGGGTTCTCCAGCCGCCGGTGCGCCGAGCCTCCGCCGTCCTGCAGGTTTTCTTTTTTCACCAATGTCAAAGATATCCGGTACACGGTTTTTCTTTGAGGCGTACCCCGCTCCATCCTTTCCGGGTAATTAGAATCAAGTAAGTACATTCTTCAGAAGCCCAATCCAAGTAAATGAGTCAAATATGTGATTCCACGCTCAGCTGAGCACATAATAATAATAATAATAATAAAACTTAGCTGTGTGCTGGAGAAGTTGCTTCTCATAAAATCGCTGTGGTGTGCACAAAATCCAAAAATTTCAAATCAAGTCACTTAAACGTCCCGGCATCATGCTCACAGAAAAGTAAAGTCCGGCTTCAAATTCCTGCTTCCCGCGGCGAGGCTCGTCTGTCAGGGGGGAAATGTTATTGCAACACTGTCCTCCTAAAGCAGAAGACTGTGGTCTTCCCTATTGTGCCCGTGCATCCCCCGCCGCGCGGCCAGCTTGCTTCCCCGTGCATGCGCCTTTGTTTCCGCCGCTGCGCGCTCCTGCTCTCCTCCAAATGTAACACGCACGACCCGAAGCTCGCCGTATGCAGAACGAGAGTCCCGGGAAACGAGACAGACAGCCGCGAGAGCGGATCTATACCCGTCTCTCTCTCCACCATCAGCTCCGTACACACACAAATCATCCAGCTCGAGCCGAAGGAAAAGGCGGAACGGATTTCACCCAGACGCGCTCCACACTAGTGCTGTTACACGCGACTTGCATCATTTATTTCTAATAAGGGAGATAAATCAACATAAAATACACGCATTGTGCTCATCTGACCCAAAGCTGTGTGGTGAATGTTTAATATTGGTGCTCGAGCGCAGTATCAAACACTTAAAATCACGTGCGCGTAAATGTTTTATAACGCAGCAAACCCATGCAGAGACATAACAAGCAGGGATTCGTGTAAATGTAACTGCTATGTGTGTTTGCTTCGACGTGTGTCAGGAAAAACACTCAATCTCGGTTTGAAATGAACGTTCTCCGCGGGATGATCCACTCCGGGACACCGCGCTGTCCGGCGCGCGCGCGGGGTGGGGCTTCCAGCGCACTTTAAACCCAGCCGGGCTCGCAGGAGAAAGAAGAAGCGTGCTACAATCCACAAACTAGTTTGTTTGCGCATGTGTTATATTCATGTGCAATATTATTGATGCTCTGGCACTAAATTAGGTGGAAAAAAAACTCTATTATGATCTCACTGCACTTCCATTTAATTCTCTAGATGCATATGGTATGATGTGGACTACTTTCATAAGCAGTCAGAACACACTTGAGGTCGCTTTCATCTGCCCTCCGGACACCTCTCTCTCTCTGAGAACGGAGGTGTGGACGTGGAAGATTACCCCTCTTATCTTGCCGCTGAAATCCTGTCTTCCTTTCGCCTTCAACTCCAGCCTGACATTTGTGGAATCGTTAGAGATTTGGGCGGATTAGAAGCAGCTCATTAGGATCCATTCTGTACAGCTTTTCTCACCATCACCTCCCGTCCTCCCCCTAACTCACCCCACCTGCCTCTGTGAAGATACTCCAGCAAAGTCTTCATCTACTCCCCCGTCCAAAACACTCGCGTTCATCACAATAACCAGAACACAAGATACAGAGATGCGAATAACCATAAGCTGGTTGTTGTCGAAACCACGAGTTATTAACATTATTGTGATGACATTTCAATTCCAAATAAATGTATGCATCTTAATCATTTTGGGTTGTTAAAAATGCATTATAATTACAGGGAGTCGCACCACATGACATTTTACGACCTCAAATACTGTAAACTTACCTTGTCATAAAAAGGTCAAATTTTCCAAAAGGATGTATTGACCTTAATGTAAATCTACGAAATCATGTCTACATGTTTTACCACATTTTTTTTTTGGTTGCACCATATGACTTAGTTGACAAAAGGTTTTGAAATATTTATATAATATATTAATATTATTATAATATAATATATTTATATAATATATTAAGTTGTGACACACTCAAATAAATATTAATATTTTTAATTAGTGAAACAGTCTTAGAAAAAATCTAACAAGATTGCCGTATATGTAAAACGTTTTGAAGAATTCACTGCTTATAACGAGACGGTATGAGACTGACTTTTAATCTACTCCCCCAAAAAAACACAATTTTAATTCATGAATTAAAAACAAGATCATCTTAAGAGGTGTGTTCAAGTCACGGCATATACACTGAAATGTTGGGTTAAAAACAACCCAGGTTGGGTTGAAAATGGACAAACCCAGGGATTGGGTTGTTTTAACGCAGCGGTTGGGTTAAATGTTTGCTCAAACTGCTGGGTAGTTTTATTTAACTCAATATTGTTTTAAAAAAAAATACTGCAACGCTTGCTTAAAACGAGCCCTAAGTATGTTGGAAATTAACGTATTATTAATGAACAATAATAAATGAAAATGTTCATGAATAATGAGCATTTATTATTAATTAAACTAAGCATTTATTAAATCACTTATTAATAAATGTTCACCTTTTGATTATTATTATTGTTGCTTCTAGTAATTATGTGTCTGATTTTTAATTTCCAACCTTCATTTTAAGCCAGACATACAATCATTTTTAAACAATTGTTGGGTTAAATAAAACTACCCAGCATGTTGGGCAAACTTTTAACCCAAACGTTGGGTTAAAACAACCCAATTGCTGGGTTTGTCCATTTTTAACCCAAATTGGGTTAAATAACCCAGTATTTTTAAAGTATAGTTGGGTTAAATAAAACTACCCAACCGCTGGTTTAAACAATCCAATCACTGGGTTTGTCCATTCTTAACCCAACTTGGGTTATGTATAACCCAGTATTTTTAAACAATAGTTGGGTTAAATAAAACTACCCAGCACGTTGGGCAAACATTTAACCCAACCACTCGGTTAAAACAGCCCAATTGCTTGGTTTGTCCATTTTTAACCCAAATTGGGTTGTTTATAACCCAGTATTTTTAAACAATAGTTGGGTTAAATAAAACTACCCAACTGCTCAGTTAAAACAATCCAATCACTGGGTTTGTCCATTTTCAACCCAGTCTTTTTTAGAGCGTATGAATTGCATTTTTAATGTATTTTTGAATATATTAAATCGTTAGGACATGGACACGGACCCACGCACCGAATGTGGTCCGGTTCCTTCAGTACTGCTCTGATCGTAGGGCTTCAAACCTCTGCACCAGCGAGGCTAAAGAAAATCAGTTTAGGCAAATTATACACTCTGTACACGGCGACGTCCGACTTCAAACGAGCTTCATCCTTTCATCACATCCACAGGACTGTCATAAAGAGAAGCAAGCTTAAAAGCCTAGGTGTGCACTACATGCTCTTGATGCAACAACCCGCTCTTCACATGTTCTATCATCAATGTGACGGCATGACTTCATTCCTCCTGAATACTTTAACACAGAGAATGGAATATAAAGCAGCCACATATGAAATATATAACACACAGGTAATGTCGCGAGCATCAAACAAGCTTCTATCCTCCGTATCGCATGAATCTTTCCGCATATTTCTGCATGCAGTTGAATAAAAATGACAATGGTGTACAGTTATTTGGAACGGCATGATTGCAGAAGAATTCTCCAGCGCAGGATTTCCCACGGCACGCCATGAAATAAAAGCGGCATCACTTACACTAGAGATTTCGCCTAATGCGGTGCAAAACATACTGTACACATTTTCCCCGCAACTTTTGGAGAGAAGCCTCACGACATGCATAATTCAAGTGGCGCAGCCAAATTCAATGATTTTGAAATACGTTTCTTATATCCTAAAAATAACACACTTAAGAGATCACGCTTGCAAATTTTTAACTTTTGGCTCTGAATATCTACCTCAAAGCCAGCATTATCTAGAGTATTCTGGATCTGTTTTCTGTCTTATTCACGGCCAAGAAAAACACAGGATTCTGATAATTGCCGTCCAGACCATGAAAGCTGCTTTAATGAAATTATGTTTCGAGAGGATGTGAAGAAGCACCTGTCAAAAGAGCCCACACTGTTTCAGTGAGTTCTGGGACTGCAAATGTAGCTAAATCTCACACATTTACCATAAAAGTGAAAGCAAAAAACATAGTCTTAAATGCAAGATATTTAAATCAGGGATGGACTAGCGATGGGACAATAAATCGATGCGAATCGAGAAATGATTCTGGATCGATTTTCCGAATGCATTGTGAGCAGATGCTGTTAAAGGCTTGAACCTTCTATAAAATAATCATTCATTAAGGCTGTTTACATTAATCTCACGTCATAAAAGCCTTCTGAGGAGAAAGTACATTCTCAGACTCAGCCGAGTGATCTCCAGCGCTCTTCTTCATGAGCATTTGAGTGTGCGGTTAAAAACGAGCCTAGAGCGCCATCTGCTGTTAAAAACTAAGCTCAGAATCGATTCCAGAGATGCATTCAGAAAAAATTTAGGGTTGCATTGATCAAAAATCAGGTAAAATATTATTTCAATTTAGAATAACTTATTGCTGTTAAATTTTCAGCAGCCATTACTCCAGTCTTCAGTGTCCAACCGACGCTCAAAGGAAAATCGTGGCTCTGGTGACGTGAGGACATACAATTTATCAAGTTCACCAACATTAATCTACTAACTCCCCTGACTGCTTTGACGGACAAAATGGCGGATTCTGGGTTATGATTGGTCAGATCGCCTGTCAATCAAACTCCCAGCGAAGGGTCATTTGATTGGTAACAGCTCTGTAAAGTGTCTTCTTATTCTAATTCTAATTATTGATTAAAAATAAGACATTTCTCAGGCAGTAAATGCGGATCTTTCAGATGAATTTGAGGAGCTCTAGTCCTGGTCCTGGTCTTGACTGCAACACGACTATCACGTTAGAAAATAACGTACCGCCCACATCAAACCAATTCTAAACCGAACCGATAGTGTTCACAAAAAGCAGAAGGTGAAATAAAAATGCATTTTGTTTTTAAACACTCTTTTGCAAGTCTTTACAGTCACTACTGATCAATTTAACAAAAGAATTAAATTCTTTCAAAAAACATTTTCTGTAGTATATTTGAAATGTAAAAGTAAGAGAATCATCCAATAACCCAACAAAACACCTAAATGTCAAAAAGCAAATAGTCTTGAAAGTTTTGTATATTTCGACACAAACCCACAAACCACAACAGTAGAACTGAAAAGAATTTACTGCAACGACAGACCGATGACGTGGACGCCCAGTGCCAACCTCACCTTCTCAAGGCCCGACACAAAAGATCCCAGAGCAAGGTGGGTGGACAGACAGGAAGAAAATAAAAAGAAACAGGAAGGAACAGTAAAAAACATGCTGACTTTAGCAGGTGTTCTCTGGCCCATTTGCTGCACTTGGAAGGGTTGGAAAGACTCACCGGGGAGAGACTTTCATCTGAGATAAAAGGCTCAGGGGGGGAAAAACCCTGTTTATTGCTGCGCTCCAGTGCCAGGGTGTCGACAGGCCCAGTGATGGGCGGGTTTCATCACTCCTGCATCATGTCAGATCCCTAATACGGACCAGAGAGCTTCAGAGGTGCGGCCTGCACAATCCCTGATCCGCATTATTAGCTGAAGCTTAAAAGGAAAAGCGGCACAGCTCTCAATGGGAATGAGTGACAGAACAAGGATCTGGTCCATGTCTTGATCACCATCACGGCTGAAAGAATGACAGTGAGAGAACGAGAAACATCTTCACGTTAACTGATACAACGTAAAGTGCTTTCATACGAACCACGCCTCTATTGTTACCCAAGTGAATGCTGGGTAAGAACAGAACCACAGATTTACCTAAAAAGTGATTATGAACAGGTTAACTCGGAGTGAATCTCCATTAGATGGTCTTTACATGATATGATAATGTCGTCTAGCAAATATGATATTACACTTTTGTAATGCAACATGTTTCTAATTTGTTAAGCGAACCGTTCGCTGTCATTCTGTGCAGACACAAAACCATCAATGTTTGACTTTCTAATGCTGTATTAATATTTTAATGCAGTTATCACACTCGACTAATTTGCCAACAAACCAGTTTTATCGATTGCAATAAAGATGAAGCGAATGTTTGAATGAGAAACACGGCGCCTAATTTATTTAAATTTAAATTTAAATATTTGTTCATCCTTCTGAGATCGTCCCCATTTGTAAAACCGAACGTTTCAAGATTCAACATTTGATAGAAAACACTTAAAAATAAAAAGACGTTAATTACCACTAGACCCAGCATTTATTGGCTCATATTAGCCGTGATATTTTTTTCGCTGTTGAATAAATTTTAAACATTATAAAACACATTTTGTCGAGGTGAAGTATGAAGCACTCACAGAATCTCATGAAACACAGTGAATTAAAGCGATCGCCGCTCTCTTTATAATCGCTGAAGCCGTCAGTCAGAGCTGAAACTCACTTTTTATTCACTGAATCTTACTGAAGCGCACAATAAAGCTTTCATTTACAGAGCGTTGATGCTTTTTATCACATGAAAGTGTAAAAACTGATGGTCAACTGATGATTTTTTCGTCTAAATTAACCCAAAGTCTTACTATATAAGTGACTATATTCTGATGATAAATCAAATATTACGCCATTGACGCTGTTAAAGCTGCCTGACGACACTGAAGATCCCGACACACCAAGATGATATTTCACCGGAAGTTGGATTATATTATTGCATGAAACAAAATTATATTATATTATTTGATGAAATGAAAAGCAAAATAAGTAGTTGTGCTGCTGAAATCCAAGAAGTTTCATTGTCAAATAATTTTCCTAATGAACTGAAATAGTTATATAATAAGTGATATATTTGTGTTTACCATTATTAGAAGTCCAATTATATAAAAACAAATGAACTGAAATTTTACCTCTGCAATAATAAAGTAAATTGCAAGTTGTTACATTTATTAATAGAAAACATAACTATACATATTTAAATTAATTAATAAAATATCATAATACGTTTTACAATACAAATATAAAAAGTCCAATTATGCTAATAAAACAAATCACCTAGTTACAGACTTGATCCAAGACATGAAAAAACACATAATTATGTTATTTAACTGAAATCCTTGTAGGTGTACACCACCTGCTGGCCCAGTGAGGAAAGCCTTGGATGTAACGTAATATGTGTGTCATGACCTGATTAAGGCATATTTTATTGTTTTTATTCTATAAAAAGCAGAAGGAAACCACCCACAGTGTTCAGTGGCCGCAGATGAGAAACAGTTTATTTGCCATGGAAAAAAATCTGCAGATACAAAACAAAAGACGTCCACTGCCCCGCGATCTGCTTTCATGCCGCAGCTCTAAACTATAATAAGCTCGTCATGAACACAAAACCACCAGAAGCTGTTTATTACAATGAAACCAACAGCACTTCACTTCCAGACGGAGTTCAGAAGACTTGAAAACACATCTGGTGCAAAAGCGACATGACCGTCTCTCATACGACGGTCACTTTTCCTGAGGGCAGATTGTACTTTCGAGGCCTTTCATCAACCTCGACGCGACAGGAACTGAAACAAAATGGTGGTGAAAGACTCTATGTTAGCGTCTTTGCAGGTCACTGCTAAAATGGAGATCAGAAAACTAGCAAAGCCAAAAGGGAATTGACACTGCAGTGGAATATGAAAGACACTCATGCTCGTTCTACGTTCAAAAGCGTACCATCAGTTGCAGCTTCCCGCCTACGCATCGACACACACGCTCTCCGCATTGCATTAAATATGAATCTCGGCACAGCAACACAGAAGAAACACTTGGCTTTTTCTGTGTCAGCTCACGCAAACCCGTTAAAAACTTTAAACGCCGCTTGTTTAGACATTAAAAGACAGTTATGAAGCCACCAACAGAGCTGTGATGGAGATGATGCGGGGATGCTGGGATAGAGGGGTTTGAACAGTGAATAAGGTGCGAGTGAGCAGCTCTCCCGCTCTCTTTTTGATGAGGAGAGAGATTGAAAGAGAGACGCACCGTGCTGCCTTTCATCCCCCCCATGAGGCTGTGGAAAATGGGTCAGTTAGCAGAGAGTACAGACCCCTGCTGGAACACACACACACACACACACACACACACACACACACACACACTCACACACTCACACTGTTGTGTTTTCATGTTTTATGGGGACATTCCATAGGCATAATGGTTTTTATACTGTACATTCTGTCCCCCTACACGACCCCTACCCCTAAACCTACCCATCACACAAAACGTTCTGCATTTTTAATAAAACATTTAGTACGTTTTTAAAGCTATTTGAAATATGAGGATACATGAAATGTCCTCATAAAACATGTTTATGTCATTATACCAGTGTAATACCCATGACATTATACACGTCCTCATAAACCGCATAAACACACACTTTGTGTTTTCATGTTTTATGAGGACATTCCATAGGCGTAATGGTTTTTATACTGTACAAACTGTACATTCTGTCCCCCTACACTACCCCTACCCCTAAACCTACCCATCACACAAAACATTCTGCATTTTTACATTTTTAATAAAACATTTAGTACGTTTTTAAAGCTATTTGAAATATGAGAATACATGAAATGTCCTCATAAAACATGTTTATGTCATTATACCAGTGTAATACCCATGACATTATACACATGTCCTCATAAACCGCATAAACACACACTTTGTGTTTTCATGTTTTATGAGGACATTCCATAGGCGTAATGGTTTTTATACTGTACAAACTGTACATTCTGTCCCCCTACACTACCCCTACCCCTAAACCTACCCATCACACAAAACATTCTGCATTTTTACATTTTTAATAAAACATTTAGTACGTTTTTAAAGCTATTTGAAATATGAGAATACATGAAATGTCCTCATAAAACATGTTTATGTCATTATACCAGTGTAATACCCATGACATTATACACATGTCCTCATAAACCGCATAAACACACACTTTGTGTTTTCATGTTTTATGAGGACATTCCATAGGCGTAATGGTTTTTATACTGTACAAACTGTACATTCTGTCCCCCTACACTACCCCTACCCCTAAACCTACCCATCACAGGAAACATTCTGCTATTTTACATTTTTAATAAAACATTTAGTATTTGAAAAATGAGGACGCATGAAATGTCCTCATAAAACATGTTTATGTCATTATACCAGTGTAATACCCACGACATTATACACATTTGTGTCCTAATAAATCACAAAAACAAACACACACAGGCATTCTGAACACAAAACCGCAATCTTAAAAAATACAAACGGGACTAAATTTCACGCAATGGCTATACCAAGATAGATAATAGTCAAAGAACAGATCTGATACTAAACTAAAGAAAATCCAGATAATACTAAACATATTCTGTAGGAACGTCAGATAATGTTAAGAATAACTGATAATATTGAAATTAGATAACACTAAGCATTAGAATAGAAACTGGTAACAGCATAACGCTAAACATATGAACATCAAGATAATACTGCAGAAATTACTAGGGCTATTCGACTAGCCATTAGTTGACGAGAAGAGGATTGGTCAACTAGAACTGCTATTGGTCGGTTAGTCGCAGAAAAAACAACCTCCACAGGAAGTGATGAAATCACACAGTCTGTGACAGACAGCAGGAAATTTTTTCCATCATTTTTGGCCATACATATAATAATAATCCATCATTCGAAACTGTAAATCAGATTAGGACTGACAGTTCTTAAAAATCTTTAAGGAAATAACATTTAATAAGACATTTTAACATTTTTCATTCATGAGCAATTATTACGCAACAAGATTTCAGCAATGAAAACCAATAAGAAAGCTCTTGTTTATATGCTTTTATAGCATTTATTAATATTTTGAATGAGCTTTTTTACGGTTTTGATGCGACATCATTTTATTTTAGCTTTATTTCAATTAATGCAATGCAATAACTCTGTTCCGTTTGCGCGTTCACTCACTCAAATTTCAACGACACTTCATCAGACAGCAATAGAAACTCACACAACACAAAAAACGTACAATCTCGCCACACAAATAGAAATAAAGAGATGCCATTTATAACATGATCTTTTATCACATTGCATCTGCTGTTAGTCCAAAATACCTCTTGATTGCAGTTATTTTATTTTATTTTGTTAATATATTAATATTAAAATTTGATCGCTTTACTAGATTTAAATAAATCTCTTACCTGTGACGATCACGACAAGGAAGCCAAGGTTACATAAAAGAGAAAGAAAAACATTCATTAGTGATTTTTATACCGTAAACAAAACAATTATAAACTTTTAGGGCACTATTTCTCTCTAGGAAAGGTCATACTAGGTCTTAATATAGTGATCAAATGTGTTTATAGGAGCTTTAAGGTCATCTCAAGGCCTCGGAATAGCATTTGAGTCATGTTGTTACATTGGTGCATTAATTATTCATGAGCATGTAGTTTCAGTGTGGCATTTAGCACACGCATTACATATTCATGAGCAGGTGGAGGAAGGGCTTGAGTTCAAAGGCCAAGTTCACAAACACAGAGTGAAAGAGATTATTACGGCGCATGATCTGATCCTCTGCTTACCCAACAAGTTGAATAAACGCGCCTCTCTCTTCTATATGGCGTATTCCAAACGCATTGGTAATCTTATCAGAACTGCACAGCCGCAATGCCAAGCAAAGTGGGGCAGGAACAGCATGCCATTTCCTCTCAGAGTGGCAGTACAGGCAGCAGCTGAGCCAAGACCCCCTGGGCATCCCTGCAGTGCTCCTGCCTTCATCCAGCCTTAATCACCCTTCACAGATCACACCATATGCTCATTCTGTCTCTCAAGCCGCCGTCCAACAACAACCTGCCTAAAAAAACATCCTGAACTCACTCACGGTTCAACCTCAGCTGTACACTGCCAAAATACTGACTCAGCTCTCACGCTCCACAAACCGACTCAAGTTTACGCATATGAAGATGTGACATGAGGAATGTCATCGGCCTCATAATTACAGGGCTGCACGATTAGTCGAAATAATAGTGAAACGGCAGCGCGATTATTAAATCCTGATTCACACCAAGATGAAAATTCCGTGTGAAACATTTGCGTTACATTTTTTTGATTGCCATTAATGTGTCCGTTTAGGCCGACGCAAACATTCGCATGTCGTCAATGTGAGATTTTTTCAGAAAACATTGTGCCTTTGTGTATATATATATATATATATATATATATATATATATATATATATATGTTGTTGATTTTATACCATGCATCATTTGGCCCCCAAAAAAACGTATTTTTGACAAAAATGCAGTTTGAACTGCAATGTGATAAACGTTTTATATATCCAACAAGTATATATATATATAATATATAATAAAAATATATATATATATATTAGGGCTGTGCAATTAATCGCAATCGCAAAACAATCGCGATTTGAGCACATGCAATTTCTAAATCGCACAAGTCTGCAATTTTATTTGTTAATTTATTTATATTTTAATTCAGAATACTGCAACGTTATTGTGCGCATGTTTAAGATGTTAACCAATCAGAGCTCACTCAGCACACGCACAAATTAGAACAAAGCAAAGCGGGAGAACAGAATAGGCAAACGGGAGGAAAGAAGAAAAAATATGGATGCAGTTCAGAATAAAAATGATTTGGTACCAAAGAGAAATTCCCGAAATGTATGAGAAATGTAAGGCGGGCATTGAATACGAGTTTAAGCATGTTGTCTGTTTTAAAGCCAGTTAATTACAGTTTTGTTTATGAAGCTGTTAATACAGTTACTTCATTGTGAAACATTTTGTTATGTACTTCTTGTGCACTGAATACATTCAGAATGTAGCATGTTTGAAAAAGCAAAAACAATTACCAAAATTGCAAAATAAATCGTAATTGCAATATTCATTAAAAAAAAAAAAAAAAAAAAAAAAAAAAAAAAATCGCAATGTGATTATTTTATCCATATTGCACAGCCCTAATATATATATATATATATATATATATATATATATATATATATATATATATATTCGCTTGTCTCGGTTCGGTTCGTGTGTGCATCGCACGGTTCGACGCATGCAGCCCCGTATTCAGACAGTTTCGCGCGAACACACATATAGGCAGTAAAAGTGGAGTAAGGGGACGTTCACATATCGCGTCATTTGCACGTGCATATTCATTATTTCCTATGTAGACGCGCGCCAAGCGCGCTCAAAATGGAAGCAACGCGGCCGCGCTTTTTATGTGCAATATGTGAACAGCCCCTGATGAAGGCAGATGCGCCCGTGTCGTTCAAATCCGGTGTGTGGGAACATTTTGGATTTCATGTTACTTACGATGACAACGGAAATAAAACAGTAGATAGAACTGCGACTGTGTGCAAGCATTGTGCAAAATGCATTCAATATGCTAATGAAACACTTCTAATATGACAGTTCATGTGAGAAGACATCACATCAATGTGTGGATAAACACAAACAGGACAGAGCCGGTTAGGAAACAACTTCTACTGTCCGCAGAAACCTCTCAGTGATAACTAAAGCACTGGGGATGTTTATGTTATTACATTATATTATATATTTATCTTTAAAGTATTTTGACTTGTTTAAAAGACAGAGCTTTAAGAGTTCCTCTCTTTGTCTTGTTGAAAAAAATAACAAGAAGAACCGTACAGAACCGAAAACCGTGACCCTAAAACCGTGATACGAACCGAACCGTGGCTTTGTGAACCATGCCACCCCTAATATATATATATATATATAAATAAATGTATAAATAAACAAAGAGGATGTGCTTTCTGCCGTCGCAGTCTCAAGTCACAAAAATGAACCGAAACTCGCTGTGTTCTTTCCTCACAGACATGGGAAATATATCTATGGACAGCTTGAAATGTCTACTTTTAAATTCAAATATTCTCTGATTATGTAATCCGTATGAAAGGTGCACTTCTCTCTGTACTGGCGAGTCAGCAGTGTCGACCATCTCTGCAGCCGATAATGACTCACTAGTTCATTAACAAATAATTTAAAGGTGTTCTTGCTATCCTGACACAAATGCATAATCATTGTTTTACGTTTAGTTGGTAACACTTTACAATAAGGTTCATTAGTTAACATTAGTTAACATGAACTAATAATGAACTGCACTTATACAACATTTTTTAATCTTTGTTAATGTTAATTTCAACATTTACTAATACATTATTAAAATCTTGTTAACATTAGTTAATGCCCTGTGAACTAACATGAACAAACAATGAACAACTGTATTTTCATTAACTAACGTTAACGAAGATTAGTAAAAACAGTAACTAATGTATTGCTCATGATTAGTTCATGTTACTTAATACATTAACTAATGTTTAACTAATGAACCTTATTGTAAAGTGTTACCATTTAGTTTTATGTAATAAGCTATATTTTACGCATATTATTAGTTTAGTATTCAGTAATTAAGTTAATACAGGGTTCCAGACTGCGACCAAAATGGTTGCATATGTGACTATTTTTTGAGGATGTGCGAGTTAAAATTTTATGTTGTCGCATTTGATCATGTTATCGCGCGTGTGTAACAGAACGAGGCATCAGCAGCTGCTGCCGTCCGTAACTTTTGTTTTCAAAATGAACAATTTATATAACGAACGAGTACATCATGAATCCATTTTCCAAACCGTGTTTTTGTTTTATCCTGAATCACTACGGTGCGCCAATAATAAGAGTTTATATTCAATATTATTAAATTTATTATATTATTAAATATAAACACACGATTGTCGACCAATGGTTTAAATGAATGACTACTAGTCGACTAGAAAAATCTTTAGTCGTGGTTAGCCCTAATGGAATGCAATTTTAATTAATATTTAGTTTTGCATAATTACCAACCAAAAAAAAAAAAAAAAAACTATTTTGAGTTATTGAGATAAAAAAAAGACAGATTTGGAATAATGGTTGTCTTTCATTGCATTTCTGTCAAAAAAAGCATGGAGGTTTTAAGAATACCACCTAAAAAAGGTATAAAAACAATACAATTATTTTTGTGTTTAGAAGTATTATTCATTAGAGTATGAGCAGAACAACTTTTTTGGAGTCAGTTTGTAGTTTTTAACACCAGATTCAACATGTTAGCGGATATCTCGGCAATTGCAACGTATGATATATAAAATATTTATCACATTGCAGTTCAAACTGCATTTTTGTCAAAAATACGTTTTTTGGGGGGCCAAATGATGCATGGAATAAAATCAACAACATCAAAGTTGTAAATGTAAATGGAGCAGATTCTAGTGCGACTTTCAGAAAGTGTGGGTACAGATGCCGCTCTGGCCACGGAGAGGAAGCGGGACTGATGAGGTAATGCAGGAAGCAGGATTAAGTCTCTTGACGTGATCACAATTTAAAGAGGATTTGGCCAGCTGCACAACACACAGCTGATCTGACATTGAGCATTAGATTTAGAGCAGATAACCTGAGCTACAGCACAAAACCCTGAGAAGAAATCAGCAGCAGCATCTGATGAGGAAGTGTGTCCTTCTAGGAATGGAACTGAAATGTAAAACTGAATTGAAATCACTATATTGAACACTTAAATGACATTGTGATTAAGTACTAATATTAACTGTATTGTCAGTGTGAGTCCGTGGGACGGGCCGCTCTGGACAAAGCCCCTCAGTCCAGCGCGCTGCAGGTCACTCAACATGCTGATGCCATCTAGCTGTCGCTACGCAACACCGCTCAGAGTCACAGATGTTAGGGACAAAAGCCAAGCTTCAATTCATCTCCTATAAATCCATCTGGACACCAGTTGCCCGACTTCCTTCTGTCAACAGATAGATGGCAAGCAAAGCATTACCAATCTAACAATAATGTTTCAAATTCAGGCTTGCGTATAAATATGGAAAAATGGCTGTTTGAGTGAGTTCGGAGCCTATAATTACTCCGTGCTGCGGCGTCGGAAAACGCCAACGTTACTGAGAAAACAACTTGCTCAGTTCCGCTTTTTCAAGACATATTGAAGCAAAACGGTTCTAAATCTCTTGGGTATTTTTTGGTGAATCAGAAAAGCTTTACTGAATCCCAACCCAGCGGTTGGGTTAAATGTTTGTAGTTTTATTTAACTCAATTATTGTTTAAAAATGACTATGTCTGTCTTAAAATGAACCCAAAATATGTTGGAAATTAATGACTCATAATGACTAGAGGCAACAATAATAATCAAAAGAAGGACATTTATTAATACGCAATTTAACAGCTGTTTAATTATTACTCATTAAACTTAATAACTGTTCATTTCCAACATACTTTGGGTTCATTTTAAGCAAGCAACAGTAATTTTTAAACAATTTTTGGGTTGAATAAATCATTTAACCCAACCGTTTTGTCCATTTTGTGTTTTTTAACCCAACATTTTTAGGTTTCTGTAGTAGGTTGATTTTCAGTAAACAGTGCGTAAGGAAAAAAAGTTGGCAATACTACATTATACAACCATTTATAATGAATATAATGTATAATAATGTAATAGGGGAATATCTGTAGGTCCTGATAATAAAATTGTATTTTAATAATAATAATAATAATAATAAACTTCTTTACTTTAGCTCAAAATAACACGACAGTATCGCGATATGCATCACATCATGACATAAATGTATCATTACACCCATAATAAAAAATTAATACATTTTGAATGCGTGTACACATCTTAATCATTTTTGAATTACTTTCAACATTTTAAATATTTTAAGTTAAAAAGGGTGTTTATGAACGTCATCAACTTACGATTCATAATTATAAGGATAGTGTTTTCACTTGCAATAGAGTCATTATTTAAAGACTTATTGGTTACACTTTACAATAAGATCCATTAGTTAATGTATTAACAACCATGAACTAACCATGAGAAATGCATGTGTTACTGTACTAACATTAGTTAATGTTGTTCATGTTAGTTCACAGTGCATTAACTAGCGTTAACAAGATTTTAATCATGTATTAGTAAATGTTAAAATTAACATTTAATAAACGCTGTGCAAGTTCATGTTAACTAATGAACATTACTGTAAAGTGTACCGACTTATTGCTCATAATGTCAGTATTATCCATCTTACTTTGCAACGTGGATGTAAGATATTTGTGAATGTGCACAACTTCAGATTCATTATCCACTATAGAGAACTGACTGAATAACAAAATGCCATAAATAAATAATCTGCGCCACAAGCCAGAGTTTAAGGTTACGATGATAAATAATAAAATATGACAGATGGACAGTATTCTTCTTGTGCAGAAGTCTACGCCGTCGCAGCCGAACTGCGCACACGTTCGAGATGAGAGACGCAAACACAAAAATCATGGAGGCAAGAGAGGCAGTGAGAGGAAGTGCTTGGTGTTCAGAAAAACAGGACATTAAGTTGGCCGAACTCCACAAATTCCTTCAGAACACAGGAAGCCTTTCAAGATGACGGCGATGCGAGTTGGCAGCGGGTTTTTCCTCAAAATCCATCTATAAATAACATTAAATGAAACATTATAGAACAAAAAAAGGACCGATCAGCGCCTCGTGCTCACCTGGACGTGATGCTGATAATATAGAAGCGTATCAGAAATCATCTTGATTTTAATAATCTTAAAAATCATTGTACTCGTAGCGCAAGACACAAACACTTCTGATGCGTGCGTGTGTCCAGACCAACTTAACCTCGCTGTTGCATAAAAGAGCGCTCTATAAACTTATGCATATCTAATTATTAGTCTTCTCTACACTCTTTTACACTTTAAGAGTGAGAGCATCGCGAATACCTGAATTCTCAAAACAAATAAAAAAAAAAAAGTCTAAATATTGTGTGCATCACGTCAAAAACATGAATTAAAAATACATAAATAGCATGTTCATTAGTTTAACCCTTGTGCATTGTTCAAATTCTCTACCCTAAAACAGCCACAATTTTAACTGCTTTGAAAATGTATCAGATAAATATTTTTTTCAATTTTTTTTGCTTAAATCTATTAATCAACCTCAGTCCTGATCAAAACTACTAAATTTAAAAAAAAAAATCAGGATTTTAACTCTTTAAAACGTTAAAATCTGATGCTGCACAAAAACTAACAACGCATCAAAGCCAATGTTGTTTCTAATCTTTGACACGTTTTTTCCCAAATCAGTGACATCATTTATGAATTTGGCAATTAAAGAGTTAAAATCCTGATTTTTTTTTTTTTAAAATTTAGTAGTTTTGATCAGGACTGAGGTTGATTAATAGATTTAAGCAAAAGAAATTTGAAAAAAATATTTATCTGATACATTTTTAAAGCAGTTAAAATCATAACGAAAGGGTCGTGAATTTGCCCACAGAGTACTGTTGAGTTTTTGAACATTTTCAAAGCATTTTCCCAAAATATGTGTCAAAATAAGATTTGTCACCAAAAATCATTCCATTTGCTGAAACACGGAGAAAGTTATGGCCAAATTAAGACTCAAAAATTCCCCATAGTGGATGAAAACACCCCGAACAGCACAGAAGGGATATACACAATACCAGAAGTCTCTTATGGTCGTCAAGGCTGCATATAAAAAAGTGATATTGTGAAATATTATTAAAAAAAAATCTACTTTAATATATTGTAAAATGTATTTAGTCCTGTGATGAATTACTCCAGTCTTCAGTGTCACATGATCCTTCAGGAATCATTCTAACATGATGAATTGATGCTCAAGAAACATTTATGACTATTTTTCAATGTTGAAAACAGTTGTGCTGCTTCATATTTTTGTGGAAACCTCACCCTAAAAAAAATGCTGGGTTAAAAACAACCCAAGTTGGGTTGAAAATGGACAAACCCAGCGGTCGGGTTCAATGTTTGCCGAACCTGCTGGATAGATTTAATAAATAGAGTTCAATAAAACTACCCAGCAGGTTGGGCAAACATTTAACCCAACCACTGGGTTAAAACAACCCATTTTCAACCCAACGCATGATTAGTTTTCAGAATTCTTTGATGAATAGAAAGTTCAAAAGAACAGCAATTATTTGAATTTGTAACAATGTCTGTCTCAATTTTAAATATAGTTCCTTCATATTTACTTCATTATACTCATTTTGTTCTCACAATTGGAGATTTCTAAGGCGAATGTCATATGCATCTACATTTTACTTTATGGAGCGCTTACAAATTACTGGCTAAGATCAGCCTTAAAGGGATAGTTCACCCAAAAGTTTAAATTACCCCATGATTTACTCATCCTCAAGCCATCCACAATCAGAGTTAAAATATATCCTGGTTCTTCCCAGCTGGATAATGGTGGTGACTGGGGCGTAGTATTTTGAAGACCAAAAAAAGAGCATCCGTCTTTATTTTACTTTAAGGTCTTTATTAACCCCCTGGAGCCGTATGGATTATTTATATGATGGATGGATGCATTTTTTGGGCTGCAAAATTATTTTTATTCTGAAAGAAGAGAGTCACACCTAGGGTGGCTTGAGAGTGAATAAATCATGGGATAATTGGATAATTGATAAACAAATGATGCAACAAAATTAAGAACAGAGTTAGTCATTTGAACTTTGTCGCAACTTAAGAAAGACCTTACAGACGGCTGGTGTGACCTTTCCCTCGTGTCCATGCGTGTTCCACTTCATGAATGCAGAGATTCATGTCATAAAGAGTTTAAAAGGAAATGTCCCGGACACATCTCAAAAAGCCACATTCTTTAGGGAAAAGACAGCAAACAAGACAATGGCATCCACAGTGTTCAGACCCCTCCACATCAGCGGTCACCGAAGCCCAACGCCCACTAAGTGTAAATCCTTTATTGAAGTGACTTTCGTTCTCGTTAAGCGGCCGTCAGTCTTGTGTCGGCGCCGCACACACACTCCAGACGCTCTGAATGTTCACAGAATTCCACCAGTCACCTACATAAACACACCCAGCAGACGCAGACGTACGGGACGCCTGCAGTACCTCACAGACAATGGTGTGCTTGCTAAATGAGAACGCTGCAGGAAGAGCGAGGATGAGTAATGGGAAGCACGGTTGGAGAAAATGAGAGGGCAAGAAGGAAGGATAAAAGTGTCAGATATTCTATTTGTCAAGGAGAGAGAAAGAATGTAATAAAGAAGGAGCTGTCAGTGAGAGGAAGAACAGCATCCTACGTAAACACACACACACACACACACACACACACACACACACACACTCCTGCCCGGGAGACATCATTAGGGGGCTAGGAGGCATTCACTCTCTGTGTGTGTGTGTGTGTGTGTGTGTGTGTGTGTGTGTGTGTGTGAGAGTTTGAGTGTGTGTGTGTGTGTGTGTGTGTGTGTGAGTGTGAGGGTGAGTGTGTGTGTGTGGGTGGGTGTGAGTGTGTGGGTGTGAGTGTGTGGGTGTGAGTGTGAGGGTGTGTGTGTGTGTGTGTGTGTGTGTGTATTCCCTACGTTATGGGGACCAAATGTCCCCACAGGTATAGTAATACTAGTAAATTTTGATCTTGTGGGGACATTTTGTTGGTCCCCATGAGGAAACAAGCTTATAAATCATACAGAATTATCTTTTTTGAAAATCTAAAATAGCAGAACATTTTGTGTGATGGGTAGGTTTAGGGGTAGGGGTAGTGTAGGGGGACAGAATGTACAGTTTGTACAGTATAAAAACCATTACGCCTATGGAATGTCCCCATAAAACATGAAAACGTGAATGTGTGTGTGTTTGTGTGTGTGTGCGTGTGTGTGTTTGTGTGCACGTGTGTGTGTGCGTGTGAGTGTTTTTGTGATTTATGAGGACACAAATCTGTATAATAACGTGTATTACACTGGTATTACAACTTAAACGTGTTTTATGAGGACATTTCATGTGTCCTCATATTTCAAATAGCTTTAAAAACACACTAAATGTTTTATTAAAAATGTAAAATAGCAGAACATTTAGTGTGATGGGTAGGTTTAGGGGTAGGGGTCGTGTAGGGGGACAGAATGTACAGTTTGTACAGTATAAAAACCATTACGCCTATGGAATGTCCCCATAAAACATGAAAACACAAACGTATGTGTGTGTGTGTGTGTGTGTGAGTGAGAGATCTTTAAAGAGTCGGTTAACCCAAAAAATTAAAATTATGTCATTATTTACGCACCCTCATGTCGTTCCACGTCCTCAAGAACACAAATGAAGATATTTTTAATGAAATCTGAGAGCTTTCTGAGAGCTACACAACTACCACTTTCAAGAACCAGAGAGGTAGTAAAGACATCACTGCAGTAAGCCATGTGACTTTATGAAGTGCCGCGAAAATATTACAAAATACCAAATATTAATCTCCAACGAACTTTCATGCAACAACGTCTTCTCTCGCGTCAACACAACACGCACGTGTCGCGGTGTTCTCATGAACACGTGTTGGAGATTCCCGTATAGCTGTAATGTTTTTTTCTTAGAAATAGATCTGAAAAAAATGGGTTCGTCTTCTATTCGGGGTCCAGACTTTTACACGTCAATAAACCACCCGCAACAACAGGTGGCGCCAAATACGCGTAAAACGAGTGTGCCAAGAAATACAGCATGTCAGAGTTTAACGTTAGAAGATCGCGAGCGCAAAAAGAGTCTTAAAAACTAGGGCTGGGACAATAAATCGATGCATCGTGGATCGATTCTGAGATTTTCCGAATGAATCGCGATTCTCTCGCGAATCGATTCTGAGCTTAGTTTTTAACAGTAGATGGCACTGCGTGCTTTTGAATGACAAGGGTGTTTACAGCGGCTGTTTACATTAATATCTCGTCACAAAAGCATTCTGAGGAGCAAGTACATTCTCAGACTCAGCCGAGTGCTCTTCAGCGCTCTTCTTCATGAGCATTTGAGCGTTCTGTTAAAAACTAGCCTAGAGCGCCAACTAAGCTCAGAATCGATTCCAGAGAGAATCGCGATGCATTTGGAAAATCTCAGAATGGAGTGATGCATCAACTTCTTATCCCAGCCCTATTAAAAACGCTAACAGTCAAAGAAAAGATAGCAGTTTAAGAGCCGCTGACGGGACCAAACTTCCCCGGCGCCTGAAAATAGCATCATATGGCCTCTTTAAAATATAAAACAATAAAAATTCAATGTAGGTAACCAAACAGTCAAACCAAATCAGGGTTTTTTTCCCCATATTATGGAAGTCAAGAGAGTCCATCAACTCTATCAAATTCTTCCAAATATCTTCTTTTGTGTTCAGCAGAAGAAAGAAACTCATGATGGAATTCATTTTTGGGTGAACTATCCCTTTAGGGGAAAAAATATAATTTGATTGCATGTTTTATGCAAGTTAGAAATATAATACAATATAATTAATATTATTAGAGCATCCTGAAGTTTTCTAAGGCACCCTAGCTGTGAACCACAGGTTTAATCATAACTGTTTTTCATGTTAATTGTATGTTTATCCAACAGATCTCAACGTGGGATTTATGTCAGTGCACCATATCCATACCATGTATTAATTACAGAGAACAGCCAAAAAAAAAAAAAAAAAAAAAAAAAAAAATCACGGTTTTGAAGATCAGTATTTTCAGCATAATTATTTATAAGAACACTAAGCGTTTCATAAACAATTTACACTGTCATTAAACATTAATGCTTCAAGGTTTGGGACCAAACAACCTACCCAGATACACACTGATTTTTTCAGTGCACCAACAAATTTAGGCTAATTACTGCAAATTGGCTGTTGGCAGGGCCTCACGCTCCACACCAGAGGCCCCGCTGCAGCGGTGGATCGACAAGGGAGATGTGGCGCCGTCTTTTAGCACGCACGAATAATGACAGACGGGAGCCTGGCCTAGAACTGCAGCCAAACTGACACCCACTGATTCACTGAATCACAGAATAATGTGTGTAAACAGTCAAAGCAACCCCCATCACAGAAAAAGAAAGGGTCAGATTCCACCTCAAAACAACCACATGCACTTTTTGTGTTTTATAAAACAGTCCTGCGAACACAAGACGCTTTCAAGTATGCAAACTCAAAGGACAACGAGCAGCGGCCGATCGGACGGCGAGACAAATAAACTGCGAAAATGATCTCCATAAGAAAAACAAGTAGGTTTCCATACTTCATGTTTCTATACTGCTGAGCGCCATCAAAGCTCACTGCCGCCACATAGTGGTGTGAATGCGCTACTACACATCAGAACAGAGGCTGCTTTTGTGCTGATGTGTTGAAGGCCACATATCTCATTTGTATTCATACTAACAGAGTGTTCTTACAAGTCTATAAATAAACCCATGAAGACGTGCATGAATGAGAGGGTGTTGATTTCATATTATGAGGCATTTGGAAGGAAAATGGGAAGCTGCCATAATAGACATTGTGGTAAGGGACCTTACTTTTTGAACACTATGTCTGTACAGAGTGTGATTTTTGTGCATATACATCCATAGAAATCTGTGGTGCATTTGATGCAAGTAAATTATAACAGTGGCCAGTATCAAACCACGTCATCAGTTCATTAGTGAATAATCAGAATAATGAAAGTTGCATGAAGAGTTTAGCTCATATCATGTAAAAATCATTATTGGGGAGGTTATTACATTATTGGTGCACATGTAAACGGTCACTTTTGATCAATATAATGCATCCCTACTGAATAAAAGTTATTCGCTGTTATTCAAACACATGTATAAATGGTATTAGGGATGGACGATATATCAATATCGACGATATATGTTCATTTTTAATGTTATCATCATCGGTCCAATAAGAAAATTTGGCCGACATTTTAAAGCCGATAAATAATGGATTATTAACTTCAGATGCGCACTGTTCGCCATGATGGTTATAGATAATGAACACTATAATTGTGTGTTTTTAATGGTGAAACTTTGTTTTTATAATCAGGCTCGCAAAAATTATATAAAACTTTTTATTTAGAAAATTAGAATAAATTAGTTTCATATCAAAAGTAAAAAAGCACAATCGTGGTGTGATTTATTGCAAGGCTGTAGCCATGTCTTGAAGATTGTTTAAAGAAATATTTATTTAAGGAAATACAGAAGAAATAAGAACAGAAAAAAAACGTTCTAGGTCTTTGCAAATAATATGCACACATTCACTCGTTTTTAAGCCTAAGATGTCAAAAATGTAAAACACGTTTCGTCTCATCGCATTCAGTTATGAATGACAGTTTAAAGAGCATATTGTCAATCAAAAATGGCAAAATTACATTAAAAAAGTAGTTTGCATCACTGTATGTGACTGTGGATCGTTAAACATCCGTCGTAAAACATCGTCAAATATTAAATGTTTAGCTATGTATATCTTACCACACACACACACACACACACACACACACACACACTCTTTCACTGTAAAACTAAAAGTGTTGCGTTGGAATCCACACTCATCTTCACTGAACATTAAGCCCCGCCTTCTTTGATCTGATTGGCCGTTCGAGGTAAAAATGTAACAGCCCTGATTTATCATCGACTGACAATATGATTTACTAAAAGACCAACTCTTGGGATTTAACAATTGAAATCGGTTTTATAAAAACTTAAAACCGAGAAATCAAACCCTGCCCAACTTTTAAGCATATAGAATAAAAAAAAGAATAAAATGCAAAAACATCATGACAACACCGTAACGGCTTCACAGAGCACAAACATGAGCGGCTGTCTTTAAGTGATGGACGGAGTGATGGACAGACACAGGCATGCATGAAAACAAGCGCACACAGGCTAGAAAAATGTGAAATGACACAGGCCAGGCAGTCAAAGAGTCGGGCGGAGCGCTCCAGGCCGCCTGAAGGTGATCCGCACTGACAGACTGCACACACAGGAGAGGAAGGTTGATGCCACTGCGGCCCAGTCAGTTAGTGTGAGAGTATGTGAGTGTGTGTGAACGAGTTTAAGGAGGCTGGGTCCGAGCGCGAGCGCGATTGTCACACTCTACTTGATGCCATCGAACCCTTGTTCTCTTGCGTTCACCTTACGCAGGGGTGTGAAGCAACAGATTATCAATACTCACGTAACTGTAACTAAGAAAACACCATCAGTTTGACAAACAATCACAGCTCAACCAAATACAGAAACTCGCTGCAAATAGCACAGGAAATGTTTCAAGGGGCCCCCAAAGTAGGGCTGTCGCGATAACCGCAATGTTGTAATACCGCGCTATTGACTAGCCAACCGCAGAGCAACCGCAGGGCTCACGTTTTTTATTTTTTTCATGAGGGTGTGGCCTTCTTGTTTTACAATTCATCACTGTGCATTGAATGTAAAATAAATAAAATAACAATGATAAATAAAATAATGATACTAGAATAATACGAGTTTCATTTTCCCGCAAACTGTTTGTTTCACATCCGGAATCGGAATCGAATCCTCTGTCCTGGTGGCGCGATAATAAGTCTTTATTTCCGCTGCTGTCCAAAGTCGCGCGCAAATACACGTGTATTTTTGCATCGAGCACACCGTCAGAAAGGGTTTTCAGTGCCGCCGGGAATATTGTTACCCACATGCGATCCTCCCTGAAACCACATGAGGTTAATATGTTGGTTTTCCCAGCGCGAAACAAGGACATGATACCCTAGGTCTAAATCGCGATTGTTAACGCTTAAGTAATATTTCGTTTATTCTCTGTGTTTTCACTTTGTTTTCATGTGATACTTTAGAATTTTTTGATTTCGTTCGTTTTTTAAATTGGAAAAGGCACGTTCTTATTGCTGTTTGGCATTTAACAATAAACAAAAATGTTTTAAAACGTGTCTCTCCGTCAGTTAAAAAGCAACAATATATGCTAACTCAACAATAGAGCCTTGTATGCAGTAAAATCAGGATAATAAAGATTTGTAAAAAAAAAAAAAAAAAAAAAAACGCGGTAATACCGATTATCGCCACCCATAATAACCGCAAGGGAAACTTCCTAACCGTGACAGCCCTACCCCAAACTAAAAAAGCCGATGGCTAAACTGTGCGATTTCAGTCGCCTGTAGTTGAGGCAAAAAATAAGTTCAGCGCAGATATTTCATTGAGCTTTACCCGCCCTCCGTCACTCGATGTGTGAAGTCAGCACTATTGACCCTTCGCAAAGACCCGCCCACTTTTGTTACTGTCCCGGCTTGCTTGTTTGTTTTTTTAAAAAATTCTATTTTTGGCAAATGTATAAATACATTAAATGAAATGAATAAGCCTCAGGCTGAAGGAAATGCACATTTACTCCTGTACAGTAGAGGGCGCAGCTCAAACCTTTCAGCTGTGCTGCCATCCTGGATTTAGGAAGAATAGGATACAGGAGGAAGAAGTTCAACACTTTTAAATCTAAATCTAAAGTAATTTTTGTCTATTAGTGTGGTTGAATTAGATCACTGAAGGTCAGATAATAAAGTGAGATTAAATACATAAAGTACATTTGTGTGGTTTGCGTAAAAGCAAACAAGTGACGAATCTGGCTGTGACATGCTCATCGTTCAATGAATACACGTCTGTTGTGATGTTGACCACCTGAAAGGTGAGTTTCTTGCGCTGTAAGTATTTGCAGCGAGTTTCTGTATTTGCTTGCGCTGTGACGTGTTGTCAAACTGACGAAGAGGTTTTCTGAATTTGGACCCGTGAGTCAATTATTCTTCTTCTCCAAAATTAATCTCATTTTTGACGGGCTAAACATGCTCAAAAACTCAAACTTGCATTAGAAGTGGTGAAAATTTACATCAGATATGGGTTTCAGAATTAGTTAGATATGGCTCAATAGCGCCACCTACAAAATTTCAATAAAGTTCCCTTCGTGCTACGTTTCACGTACTGGTATGAAATTTGGTAGACGCGTGCAGCAGCCCAATACCTACAAAAAAGTCCCGGAGTGCAAAAGCTGAACACCAACAGGAAGTAAGATTTTGAATTTTCTCTGCAAAATGTGTGCAGTTTTTGCCATTTCCAGACTTTAACGAACTCCTCCCAGAGCTTTTATCAGATCAAGCTCATATTTGGTCAATCTAATCGCAACGTTAAATTGCATTTGCATTTTCATTGAAGGGCGTGACAAAGTTTGATGTTTCGCCATGAAAGAGGAAGCTGTTGTCGCTCAGGCATACGATGACCCTGAAGAAATTTACATGCAAATATTCAGTTAGTCACAGCGCCACCTGCTGGCCACAAGAAATGACATGCTTTACGCTGTAATTCCCTCCCAGAAACACATTTCAATATGCCATGAAGAACCAAACATACTACAAACACGTTAAATCATGCAACACTTGGTTAAGTGCTAAATTAATGCCACGAAACAGGAAGTTGTTGTAACTCAGGCATACAATTTCCGATCCGCTCCAAACTACATGTTTGATAACAGTCCAGGCCTGAATCTTCATGCCAATATTCAATTATAGTCAGAGCGCCACCTGATGGCAGCAGGAAGTGTGGCACTTTGAAATGACTTGGCCTGTTCACCGTTTTCCTAAGGCCGACGTATTACACAACAATAATTATATAATAAAAAGATTGATAAGCACTGCTCTACAGTGAAAGTAGATGTTCAAATCAGTATTTCTGAATTCATAGGAACATGAAAAGAGTCTCATTTAGTGCACAGGGTTCTGCGAGCCTGAAGGAGAATAATCACGGGTCTGTGCGCACAGCTAACCTTCGTCTCCAGGGAGGAAGAACAGCCAGATGCGATTTACAGCATAATTCAATTGCATACTGTATTTTAGGTCACAAAGGGCGACTAAACTCATTCCTCAACACAGATCTCCAAAGCACTCAAGACAGCCCTCTAATGTCTCGCCCCCTCCTGCGCACGTCCTTCTCGATTTCTCTCAACCGCTCTGGCTCTATCCCTTTCTAAAAAGTGAAACCGTGATGTGTATCTAGCAAACAATGTGCCATTTCACGGTTCTCCTCGAACAGAGAGACTGGGAGAGATGAGGTAAAGAGAAAGTGAAGTGTGTCACCGCACCAAGCCGCAGCAAACAATGTCCGAACGCACAGAAACCTCGCCACCTGTGAGTCCATTCAGTTTTCCAACAAAGATCAGTGAAATAAACCGGGGCTCTACAAACACCAAGAATATCTTCCCATCCACTCATGTTCTGACAAGAACGACGCAAGCAGAATTCAGTTATTCACACGGGTCAGACGGAAACGCTGAGCTGGTCAGCAAATTGAGTTAAGAAACATGATGTATCATGTGACGCAAGCATTGCTTTAATGTGTGTCTGTGAGAGCGGACCGGACTGGACTGCAGCAGAGGAGGAGGAGGAGGAGGAGGAGGAGATGTCAACCTCCTCCGTCTGTATCGCTGGAAAAAGAACAGTCAACAACGCTCAAATTGGATAAAATCATAATGGCGTCACTGAAACGCTTTCTTTTAAACAAATGGCCTCTGGTCTCCGTGTTAGTTATTAAGCTCCTTTCATAGCAAACATGAAAAGAATCACAGATGCAGGCCATGGCAACACTCTACATTTCACAAGGCGACTAAAAACTGTGCGATTTCAGTCGCCTGTAGTTGAGGCAAAAAATAAGTTTCATTGAGCTTTACCCGCCCTCAGTCACTCGATGTGTGAAGTCAGCACTATTGACCCTTCGCAAAGACCCGCCCCCTTTTGTTACTGTCCGGCTTGCTTGTTTGTTTTTAAAAAAAATTCTATTTTTGGAAAATGTATAAATACATTAAATGAAATGAATAAGCCTCAGGCTGAAGGAAATGCACATTTACTCCTGTACAGTAGAGGGCGCAGCTCAAACCTTTCAGCTGTGCTGCCATCCTGGATTTAAGAAGAATAGGATACAGGAGGAAGAAGTTCAACACTTTTAAAGTAATTTTTGTCTATTAGTGTGGTTGAATTAGATCACTGAAGGTCAGATAATAAAGTGAGATTAAATACATAAAGTACATTTGTGTGGTTTGTGTAAAATTCTGAGATTGCATTATTCATTTTGACGAATACTGAATGTTTCTGTGCAAGTGAGATGAGTAAATGCACATTATTTATGCATGCAAATCATTTTATTTTAATTCATGTGCCCTCGTAATCTTTAATTAACACCCCTCCCACTTGCAGCGACATCTCTTCTCTGATGATGCGTTTACTGGCGCAAAGGCGGGACTCGCTGTCACTCACGAGAGATCGACCAATAGCAAATCCCGACGGGCAAAATCAAGTCCTGCCCTTTTTCTTGTTCGAGAAGCTGTTTCACACCGATATATACGTCACAATAGGGAGGAAAAGACTTTTGTTACTGTCCCGGCTTGCTTGTTTGTTTTTAAAAAAAATTATATTTTTGGCAAATGTATAAATATTAAATGAAATGAATAAGCCTCAGGCTGAAGGAAATGCACATTTACTCCTGTACAGTAGAGGGCGCAGCTCAAACCTTTCAGCTGTGCCGCCATCCTGGATTTAGGAAGAATAGGATACAGGAGGAAGAAGTTCAACACTTTTAAAGTAATTTTTGCCTATTAGTGTGGTTGAATTAGATCACTGAAGGTCAGCTAATAAAGTGAGATTAAATACATAAAGTACATTTGTGTAGTTTGTGTAAAATTCTGAGATTGCATTATTCATTTTGACGAATACTGAATGTTTCTGTGCGAGTGAGATGAGTAAATGCACATCATTTATGCATGCAAATCATTTTATTTTAATTCATGTGCCCTCGTAATCTTTAATTAACACCCCTCCCACTTGCAGCGACATCTCTTCTCTGATGATGCGTTTACTGGCGCAAAGGCGGGACTCGCTGTCACTCACGAGAGATCGACCAATAGCAAATCCCGACGGGCAAAATCAAGTCCTGCCCTTTTTCTTGTTCGAGAAGCTGTTTCACACCGATATCCGTCACAATAGGGAAAAAAAGACTATCATGCCGACAGTTTAACAGAAGTGCTGAGCTTCAGTCTACGGTCCAGACTGGATACCATGTGACAGGCATCAGTGTCAAAGTTATGGCCGCCTCTGCGCGTGTATAATTTATAGTCACAGTTTGTCCCGCTTGATCACGGTCTCAGAGTTGTGCGCAGTGCTGCGGTATGATATGCAGATGGCGGACAGAAAGACCGACAGACGATTGGGAGACGCCGTCAACGTCCTGACAGTCACATCACGGATGAAAGTGCAGCGGGCGAGAGATTTAACCTCAAACATGAACCACTGGATGATTGACTCGAGAGGGGAGATGGCATCATCCTGCGTCACCACACAACTCACACACCCCCTCCCTCAAAAGTGAGTCATAGTTGTTCCTGAGAAAACTCTCGCTAAGTCAGCAAAGGGGAGGGGGGGGGGGAAGGGGAGTTTTGGACCTCCAAATCGCTGACGATTTTACAGAGCCTGTTCTGACTGTTAGAAAGAGAGAACAAGGGCCTGAAACCCTGAAATACAGTCAATTCAAAATAATCCATTTCCTGACTCGTTTTAAACCTCAATAGTCACTTAGAGAAGACAAAACTAGACAATAAAGGACAGACAGGTTTGTAATAAGAGAGTGGCCTAGTTCTGCCACACCTCGCCTGTGGCTTCACACCGTTTGCGTGTTTAATGAATATTAATATCTCATTCCATTCGCTGTTACATGTACACTAAAAAAACATTTCGCAAACTGAGCGGCTTATTATTGATTGCCGTGAGTATATTGATGCGTTTAGTGAAGGCACTTCCTGTAGTGTGGGAATAATAATTCCTTGCTCATCAAGCATCCGATGAGGTGATGATGACTTTTGACTTTTATTCATTCTCAGGAAATGAACTTGTGATTTCAACAATGTTAAAATGTTAAAATTTTCACTAGTTAAAATGTTAATTCTTGATATCAGGAATTAGATTTCCACTAGTAAAAACTATAATTGTTGATATCAAGAATTCATTTCTTACTAGTTGAAATTCCAGTTTCTCATATCAGGAATACAATTCTAACTAGTAAAAATGCAAATTTCTGATATCAATTACATTGTTACTAGTGCAAATGTCTATTCTTGATATCAACAATTGAATTGCTACTAGTAAAAATGTTCATTTCTGATATCATGAATGTGATTGTTACTAGTAAGAAAGCCGTTTTAGACATTAGAAATTATATTGATATCAGGAATTCATTTTCAGATTTCAGAAATGAACATTTTTACTAGTAGAAATTCAGTTGTTGATATCAAGAATAGACATTTGCACTAGTAACAATGTAATTGATATCAGACATTTGCATTTTTACTAGTAAGAATTGTATTCCTGAAATGTGAAACTGGAATTTCAACTAGTAAGAAATTAATTCCTGATATCAACAATTGAATTTGAATGGCAGCCTATGGTGAGATTTCACTAGTAAAAATACAATTCTTGATATCAACAATTATAGTTTATACTAGTGGAAATTAAATAGTTGATATCAAGAATGAACGTTGTTACTAGTGGAAATCTAATTCCTGATATCAAGAATGAACATTTTAACTAGTAAAAATCAATTGTTGAAATCACAAGTTCATATCCTGAGAATGAATAAAAGTCAAAACGGCTTGCCATACAGAACAGCTTCAACTCACAATGAGATGTAAAAATGTCAGGATTCGGTGCGATACACGATACTGATCTCACGATGCAATACTGAAATCAATTTTGGAGGATGCACAATATACTTGTATATAAGTAAACATTGGCAGACGTACTTAATCTGATCAATATATTAGCCAAATTATGTCTTTTTATAATATAACTAGTCTATTCATAGACTAAAATATAAATTGACTATTAATCAAACAGAGCTTTTTGAAATGGAACACAATCTCTCTAAAACTTGTAGAATATGTAAATCCTTCCATATATCACATGACATTTCTCAGTGCTTACATGTAATCTGTTCAAGAACTGAAACCACTTTTTATCCATGTAAGTGTAAATGTAAATATGCATTATTATTTATACTATTGGAATCACGTCACACACTGTGCATGCAAAATTAGACAAAGTATTATAAACCGAATTTGCAAGTGCGTTTGAATTTGAAAACCACAATGTACTTCCCATTGACTTTAGTTCACATCATGTCTCAACTGTGAGCTCTTTTTGGCAATACACCACCATTAAACATAATTAAATCATTTCACATGCAAGATGCTGTTCTCCATTTCAAAATTTTGGTTATCATCAGTGTATCCCGATGTCAAACCATTTCATGCAGTCTAATAAATGTATGCACATTGTCCAAATAAAAATAAAAAAAACTCCAGATATGCATTTTAAATATCTAGCTTCCCCCTCAGGCCTCCCACGCATGAGAAACAATTGCGGCAGATTTTTGGCACGCAGCGTATGCATTGTTAAAACGTCTGCGGGAAGTTGTGATACCGTAATAACAATGTCACACCGCTGGATCTCTTCAACACAAGACCGCCGCTGCTGCACCAAATCCCAAAGTGAACCTTTTATATGAGAACTCCTCATGTACACTTGATAAGAGCTGGAATAAGTGAAGTAAAAGGAGCACTGGAGTGTTTGGTGCAATTCCCAGTCAGTAAAGATGACCTAGAACCACCGCCGCCCGCATGCAGTTGCATCCACAGGGGTTAATTAGCCCAGCTCTCAGTCGATCTAGCCAGCGGTAGCGCCATGGCAACCCCAGCACACCTGAGCACTGTGTGTGTGTGTGTGTGTGTGTGTGTGTGTGTGTGTGTGTGTGTTTTGCACACTCATCCCTCTCAGTGCCAGCTTGTCCACGCTAAACGGCTTAAATAGAAATTCTATATTCTGATGCCAGGGGAGCAAGTCTACAGCTGAAAAAACATCGGTGCTGAATTTCCAGAAATAGCCTACATCTCTAACTACAGATGAGATGGATTAGAGCAGGCTTTTGCCTCACATTACATTATTTACATTCTGTTTACCTGAGCGGCATAACCTGCTGAACCCAACAACTTATCGCACTGACGGAAAACGTAAGTCTCTGCCAGCGCTTCCCTCACCTTTGTAATCCAGATGCCACCAACATGATAAGACAAAAAACATTTCCTCTGTAGGGAAATGTATATATACACATATATACATATAAAGTTGCCTTTAAATATAATTTTTTAAAGACAAACGCTGTCTGTAAAAAGTAGGGTTAGGTGTTGTGTTAGGGTGGATGGATGGATGGATTGGTGGGAGGATGGGTGGATGTGTGGATGGATGGATGGATGGATGGATTGGTGGGAGGATGGGTGGATGTGTGGATGGATGGATGGATGGATTGGTGGGAGGATGGGTGGATGGATGGATGGATGGATGGATGGATTGGTGGGAGGATGGGTGGATGTGTGGATGTGTGGATGGATGGATTGGTGGATGTGTGGATGGATTGGTGGGAGGATGGGTGGATGTGTGAATGGATGGATGGATGGATTGGTGGGAGGATGGGTGGATGTGTGGATGGATGGATGGATTGGTGGGAGGATGGGTGGATGTGTGGATGGATGGATGGATGGATTGGTGGGAGGATGGGTGGATGTGTGGATGGATGGATGGATGGATTGGTGGGAGGATGGGTGGATGTGTGGATGGATGGATGGATGGATTGGTGGGAGGATGGGTGGATGTGTGGATGGATGGATGGATGGATTGGTGGGAGGATGGGTGGATGTGTGGATGGATGGATGGATGGATTGGTGGGAGGATGGGTGGATGTGTGGATGGATGGATGGATTGGTGGGAGGATGGGTGGATGTGTGGATGGATGGATGGATGGATTGGTGGGAGGATGGGTGGATGTGTGGATGGATGGATGGATGGATTGGTGGGAGGATGGGTGGATGTGTGGATGGATGGATGGATGGATTGGTGGGAGGATGGGTGGATGTGTGGATGGATGGATGGATGGATTGGTGGGAGGATGTGTGGATGTGTGGATGGATGGATGGATGGATTGGTGGGAGGATGGGTGGATGGATGGATGGATGGATTGGTGGGAGGATGGGTGGATGGATGGATGGATGGATTGGTGGGAGGATGGGTGGATGTGTGGATGGATGGATGGATGGATGGATTGGTGGGAGGATGGGTGGATGTGTGGATGGATGGATGGATGGATGGATTGGTGGGAGGATGGGTGGATGTGTGGATGGATGGATGGATGGATTGGTGGGAGGATGGGTGGATGGATGGATGGATGGATGGATTGGTGGGAGGATGGGTGGATGTGTGGATGTGTGGATGGATGGATTGGTGGGAGGATGGGTGGATGTGTGGATGGATTGGTGGGAGGATGGGTGGATGTGTGAATGGATGGATGGATGGATTGGTGGGAGGATGGGTGGATGTGTGGATGGATGGATGGATTGGTGGGAGGATGGGTGGATGTGTGGATGGATGGATGGATGGATTGGTGGGAGGATGGGTGGATGTGTGGATGGATGGATGGATGGATTGGTGGGAGGATGTGTGGATGTGTGGATGGATGGATGGATGGATTGGTGGGAGGATGGGTGGATGGATGGATGGATGGATTGGTGGGAGGATGGGTGGATGGGATGTGTGGATGGATGGATTGGTGGGAAGACGGGTGGATGGGTGGATGAAGGGATTTGGTGGGAGGATGGATGAATGGATGGATGGAAGTGTGAACATACGGATGGGTGGACGTGTGCATGTATGGATGGAGGGATGACATACGGACGGGTGGATGTGTGTATGTATGGATGGAGGGATGGACACATGGACGTGTAGACGGATGGATGGACATACGGACGGGTGAAGGATGGATGGATGGATGGATGGACGGATGTGTGGATGGAATACT
The DNA here is from genome assembly GCA_038088235.1 of Zacco platypus. Taxonomy (NCBI): domain Eukaryota; kingdom Metazoa; phylum Chordata; class Actinopteri; order Cypriniformes; family Xenocyprididae; genus Zacco; species Zacco platypus. The sequence continues at coordinate 1,686,293 of CM076074.1, read as the reverse complement.
GGATGTATGGATGGACAGACGTACAGTACGGATGGATGGATGGGTGGGTGTGTGAATGGATGGATGGACAGATGGACGCACAGGTCGATGGGGCAAAAAAAAAACATTATACTCATCTCTTTTTTTCCCCCTTTTAAACATTTGACTGTTTAAAAAAAATGAAAACAGGCCGTTGGCAGTGTAGTTTTCAATCGAAATAAGAATAAGACCAGGAAATTACCACTCCACTTCACATTTTCCAATGAAATTTGAGCTTGTTGCACCACATCACAATTGATTTGTGTATTATACAGTACATGACAACAGGGCATAAATTACGTAATATTTTAAATGTCGATTTTTAATTGAACGGATGCACTAGCAATCACTAAGAGAGCCATGGCCCACGCTTCTCAACGACTTTAGTAAACGAACTGAGAGATCACAGTTATGAATATGCAACTACTTACAGACTCCTTGCATTTTATTTTTAGAAGTGAGCAAAATAATTACAACAAAGCTCGCAGCGTCAGAATGCTGTCAATCAAATCCAAAGCAATGCATCATGGCAACGACAATACAAATAAACAATACGTATTGCTTTAAGTGAGTATGTCTGCAGGTAGAACTGATGTACTTCATATCCAGTAGCTGTGCTGGAGCCAGGCTGCTAAAGAGATTCCCATCGGAAACACTCTTTTGAAACCAGACTGAATGTTCCAGAAATACAGGTTGAAATTAAGTCGCATATTAAGCCGTTCATCTACACAAACTATACTCAGATCTGGGTCGGCGCTCACAGGCGGTGTTAGCACACACACTCGAGGTGTAGCAGAACACATTAATTACTCCACGAACACTGAAAGCAGGGTCTAGAGCTGGCAGATGGTGACCTCACACAAGGAGGACGGTCCTGAAGGAAAGTGCCATTGATTTTCCTCTTCCTTTCTAAGCAGGGGCCAGATGGGAGCAGTGCCTCTTATTGACGCAACACTTCCACTTTCAATGCCAATTCAGCCAGTGAGCTTCACCCATTGTAAGGAGGCAACCCCGAGATGTAGTGAGTCGGCTCGGCTAATCCGTTTGTTTTCCTTATAAGGGTGGGGGTCGGGCGGTTGCAGATGGCCTGATTGCGGACACAAACGTTCAATTTTAAAAGGCCAGGTAACGCGGTGCTGCCATTGTTCTGATGAAATTCGAGAAGGTGTAGCAAGTGTACAGATGGAGTAATCCCTGCTCTGACTGAGGCTTCCCCACAAGCCACTGCTGGACCAACAAATGACACCAACAACACTGATAGTCAGATAAAACAAATGTTCCCTCGGCAGCTATCAATGAATGACAGAACATTTTTTGTTTTAAAGGAGACCCATTATGCCCCTTTTCACAAGATATAATATCAGTCTCTGATGTCTCCAGAATGTGTCTGAAGTTTCAGCTCAGGTCATTTATTGTAGCTTTTCATATTTGCCGCTATTTGGGTTTGAGCAAAAACACGCCATTTTTGTGTGTGTCCCTTTAAATGCAAATGAGCTGCTGCTTTCCAGAAGAGGGCGGAGCTTTAACAGCTCAACAACAACAAAGCTGGAGAATCTCACGCAGACAAAATGAGGAAAGTGTTCAAACTGATGGAGAGACTCAGGAAGAAGTTTCTGAACGGTTAGTGGATAAATTGATGTAGTTGCTGTGGAGTTGATCAACTCATCACTAGCATGTGTCGTCACGTTCATCTTTTTTCCTCGAATCGACCCTCGTTTGTGAAGCGGTCCGGCGTAAAATGACGGCATCAACAACACTCGACTACAACAACTCTAAAGCGGCCCGACATGGCCCCGCCCCCTTTGTTGTGTGTTCTCGTGGGCGGGGTTTATGTAAATTTTAGGGTTTGTGATGTCACTAACCCGGGAAGAAGCTCATTGTAGTTCTTGAACAGATTTCTGTAAAAGAAAATATCTCTCTTTGCATTGAACTTTGAGCGTCGTAACTTTGATGTTGTTTACGATCAAACGGCAACTTTACACACTAACTAAAGTTAAAAAAGTGAAATCATAATCAATTTAATATTGATTCAGCGAATATGGGATAAAACACAGATTAACCCCATTATGGGAATTCAAATAGAAGAAACAAAGCATAATTTTTCTACAAATGTCTTTAAGCCAGAAAGTTATTTTTAAATGTACAACAGATGGAGAAGGGTAATTATTTTAAGGCCAAGTGACATGAAAGGGGAAATTCCAGTAAAAAAAAACAAAAAAAACAACAAACTGGAAAAAAGACAGACTCAAAGCAATTTAATTTCCCAGTTCACCTCAAAGGTGGGGTTTATGCTTTCATTACACTGCAGGCTGTGGAAAATCACCACTGTATTTAAAGACATTCAAAGATGAAGAGCCACGACAGCAGTCAGTGATAACTTTAGTTCGCTCAAAAAATGAAATTTCTGTCATTAATTCCTCTCCCTCGTGTCGTTCTGCACCCGTAAGACCTTCGTTCATCTTCACAACACAAATGAATATATTTTTGATGAAATCCAAGAGCTTTCTGAGCTCCCTATAGACAGCCACGTCATTACCAATTTCAAGGCCCAAAAAGGTAGTAAAAGACTATTTTGCGATGAGAACGCTTTTTGTGCACAAAAAACAAAACAAAATTATTACTTTATTAAACATTATTATTTAACAAAGTTGATTTACATCAACGGCATTGGAGACTGACAGGGTACAGAAGAAATTGTTGAATAAAGTCGTCATTTATGTTCTGTTTTTTGCGCATTAAGCATTCTCGTGGCTTTATAGCATTAAAGTTGAACCATTGTAGTCACATGGACTATTTTAATCATGTCTTTACTACCTTTCTGGACCTTGAAATTGGTTATGACATCATCATGGTCTATAGGGAGGGTAGAAAACTCTCGGATTTCATCAAAAATATCTTCATTTGTGTTCTGAAGGTCTTACAGGTGTAGAATTAATGACAGAAATTTCATTTTTGGGTGAACTAACCCTTTAAAAAAGGTATTAATTAAAAAAAAAAGAAAACAATAGAATTCAACATATATGGCTTACATGTATTCTATAATGAGATTTAATTTTGGCATTTAAATTAAATTTGATGTTGATAAATGTCAGATTGTCCTGATATGTCACAATGGAGGGGAAAAAACTGACAAGAAAACATAAAAGTAAGTTGGCATAATATTTTTAAAATTATAATTTATAATGTAAATATATGTATAATAAATTATAATATTGTAAATATATGTATAATAAAATATAATATTGTAAATATATGTATAATAAATTATAATATTGTAAATATATGTATAATAAATTATAATATTGTAAATATATGTATAATAAATTATAATATTGTAAATATATGTATAATAAATTATAATATTGTAAATATATGTATAATAAATTATAATATTGTAAATATATGTATAATAAATTATAATATTGTAAATATATGTATAATAAATTATAATATTATATATAGGAAAAAAAACAACCTTTTTATGACATGGTAAGATTACGTCAGGTGGTAAAATGTCATTTGGTGTGACTCCACATTTTATGACATTTTATTACAAATAATTAAAAAAAAACTGTATATGATTAGAATGTACACACTTATGTATTCGAGGTGTAAGGAAAATACGGTATTACTTTTTACTTGATGGTTACACCACATGACATTAATAGTCAATGCATTTATGCAACTATTATTGAACGAGAAATAAAGAAAACGAATGTAAATAATTCTGAAAAATAATGTATTGGTCTAAAGTGACTGACAGCGAAGCCGCCGGGACAGGTTGCAGCTGGAGGACATCCACCCGACCCACAACAGAGCAATCAATGCAGGGGAAGTGACATCACTCCCCTGGAGACTTTAATGGGGGGAAGCAGTACAGCGAGCAGCAGGAAGGCCACTGCTCAGGAGGCTATTTTTGCCACCCTGAGATGTGAATCAGAGCACCACTATTGTTTTGGTTGGTGTCTGCCTCCTGACCATGAGATGAGCAATATCAGGAGAACGAGGCTCAGAAGGTGCTGCTACTTCTGCTCGAGCTCTGACCGTCTTGAAAAACTCCAGTCATGCTCTAAACGATGTTAATCTCACCCACAGCCAAGTTTTATGTTTTCTTCTGGATGCGTGAACCGCCTGTGAAAGATTCATCTGAAATCTCAAACACTCATGATATGTTTCGTAAACAAAAAAGAATGGGCGACATGTGTAAATGAATCCACCTGTGTTCTGTTTCAAGTAAATGTTTCATATTTGAATAAGTAAACATTTTATTTTGATTCATATTTGACTAATCAGCCTGAATAAATAAACTGCTGGAGAAATATAGATTACAGTTTTATTATTTGAATTAAAAGATATTTTTCAAAAAACAGTGATGCATCTGTTTGCCAAAGTTCATCTGAATCAATAAATAAATCTGAATAACAAATAGAAAAATAAAGTTAAATATTCAGGTGAGGTTTCATTCTAATCGAGATGAATTTGAACAATAGATTTATTTGAATCAAATAGAATTTTATAATATAATATATCAAACATAATGCATCCTTATTGAGTAAAAGTCTCAGCTATGTTAAAGTCACCATGAAATCAAAACTTCTTATTTTTTTATGGAATATTGCAGTATTTTTTTAAAAAAGTACTTTTTTATTTTTATTCATGTTCCCTCATAATCTTTTACCCTTTAACGGTCACCCCCCATTTTAGAGAAGAGACACGAAAATGCATAATCCAAACTTAAACGATTATAATTCAAGAATGTTTTGGACTTGTTTTAAAGAAACATTATATATAAAATTTATATTTTATTAAACATATTTCACTCTAAAATTGCTATCAAATCAAAGCGATATGTCTAAAGTCGTGTCCCAAACTTTAAGTTAATATCACAAAAATTTTGATTTTGTTTAGGCGCTGTACCAAAACTAGCCACCGGGTGTCACCGACAAATTTAATGCATTCTCCTGTTTAAAAAAAAAGATAAATTTCTATCAAAATTTCGCTTTTATCAAAAAACACCTTTCCATCGATATGCGTTGTCAAGATTAGAAAAGGTTTCGACTATAAAAAGTAGCTAAAATAATTGTTATAATATGAATCTTGACACCACCCACTGGAGGAGGAGCTCGCTAGATGAAATTAAAGCGCCGTTTCCATGGTTAGACAACATCCAATTTCACAGGCTGAATCTTGATATCACAAGCTTTCGAATTACACCTAACTTATGATGATTACTACAATATGTGATATGAAAAAAAAGGCAATAAAGAGCGCCAAGCTAAGGCGTTACACAAAATAACAGCAATAGCAACCATCCAATCACTTCCCGACGGACAAAATCATTTTTTTCCTTGCCATTTCGGACATACATCACAATATTGAAGAAATATTCCGTTTTATGGTGATTCTAAACATGTGAATATATAGTAGTAGATCATGTGACTCTTCCCCTACAGTCACATGGGAGAATCCTGGCTGCGTCGGTGTCCGTTTACAGCTGTTCCAACATCTCTGATGACACACTCGACCGCAAAACACCGAACCACACCGACACCGCAAGATCTAAATCATTAACTTTCAAACGAGGTTATGTCAAAACAACATGTGAATGACATTTAGGGGAAAAAAAAAAAAAAAAAAAAAATCAGCCATTTATAACCATTCCAGTCCAATAAAGAAAAGAAGAGGACAGGGGAAGTAAAAGCAACCGTATTGGCGTGTGAGGTCAACAAACAGGTAAATCACATGGTGTGGCATTACAAAGAGAACACAGCTCTTCTGACAAGAGACACAAGCCCAACCCATCAGCAGAGTGCGTAGGCACGCAGAGGACAGAACGACAACAAAGCCCTGTCTCTGGAGGCATTACATCACCAGCGTCCCCATATTAGGCTCAATGTGACGGTCTGGTATTTCCTCTGTGATGATCTTCAGGGACACGAGGTTTCACATTGCCTCCGATTCTCTGAGCAATATCAGTAGGAAACCAGATCTCCAACATCAGTGCAGTTCAGCCAATAATAAAACTGAACCATTTCTGCAACACAGGACAAAAATATGACTATCTTCTTTCAGACGAACACAACTGGAGGCATATTATATAATTTCATGGCTCTTCAATGGCAGTGAATGGGGGGCGAGATTTTTAAGTACAAAAAAATGCATCCATTCGTCATAAAAATAATCCAGAGGGTTAATAAAGGCCTTCAGAAGCGAATCGATGGGCTTTTGTAAGAAAACTATCCACATTTAAAACTTTATAAATCATAAATCCGGTGTTTCCATACCAGCTGACGCAGGATGTAGGAGTATCGTAAACTCGGACGCCTCTCGAGGGTCAAACAAACATAAACTCAAGCTCCTCTTCTCTTAAATCTCTGTAAAAATTCTCATTTTGGACTTCTAATTCATGACTGCGTTTTGTTTTGCTCCATCCTTCTGCGTTCGTGTCATGCGTCGGGTCAGAGGTCACTCGAATTTCATTCTCAAAGGTTGAAATTATTCATGTAAAAGCATTCGAGTATTTCTGCCACGATACCGTAGTTTCACTAAGCGTTACTACATTAAAATCACGGTGATTTGTGGACTGACGAGCCTCAACTTGTTCGTGTCACCGCGTTTTGATCGATTTGATCTGATATTCGTGTTCTAAAGCACAGAATTCTGCGCAGAATTTGAATGATTCTCTCTGGATCTCGCGGCGACGTTATTAATTTTGCGACAAATTCAAACGCTTTCTCACTGGATCTCCCAGGACGGACGCACTTTCTTCAGCTTCATACTCGTCGTTTCCCATTCACTACCATTATAAAGCTTGTACGAGTCAGGATATTTATTAAAATAACTCCGTGTTCATCAGAATGAAGAAAGTCACATGCACCTCGGACGGCTCGAGAGCGAGTAAAGCTTGGGATCATTTTCATTTTAAAGTGAACTAAAGATAAATGCCACTTTTTGGGGGGATTGTGACGAGCAGGGCCGGTGATAATGAGCGCCACCTGCGCGCTACACCGGTCTCGTGTCTCTCACGGAGGAGCTCCGGAAGCATAAAAGAGGAGCGACGACAGAAGCGAAGCGATGGGTTTTTGTAAGAAAACTATCCACATTTAAAACTTTATAAATTATAAATCCGGTGTTTCCATACTAGCTGACGCAGGATGTAGGAGTATCGTAAACTCGGACGCCTCTCGAGGGTCAAACAAACATAAACTCAAGCTCCTCTTCTCTTACATCTCTGTAAAAATTCTCATTTTAGACTTCGAATTCATGACGGCGTTTTGTTTTGCTCCATCCTTCTGCGTTCGTCATCATGTCATGCGTCGGGTCAGAGGTCACTCTCTCGCCGCAAATTGACGCGTTCGACTATGATAGTTTTAAATATGGATATTTTTCTTACAAAAACCCATCAATTCGCTTCAGAAGGCCTTTATTAACCCCTTAGAGCCATATGGATTATTTCTATAATGGATGAATGAGCTTTTTTGGACTTGAAAATCTCATCCCCCGATTCCCTATCATCATAAAGCTTGGAAGAGCTAGGATATTTCTGTATATCTATCTCCGATTGTGTTCGTCTGAAAGAAGATAGTCATATACACTTAGGATGGCTTAAGAGTGAGTAAATCATGCGATAACTTTCATTTTTGGGTGAACTATCCCTTTAAGACAATGTCTGAGAAAAGCATTATGAACTGAATGATCAGGTTTACGCTTAAAAGAAAAAAAAGTTTTAATTATTGTTAAATATTATTTGACTTTGTTATACTAAGACATATATATATATATATATATATATATATATATATATATATATATATATATATATATATATATATATATATATATATATATATATATATAAAATATATAAATATACAAATGTCTAGATTTATTAATTTATAAATGTCATGTTTTTGGGAAGTCGCACCACAAGACATTCTACATGTGACACGATCAAATTATGAAATTGAAATGAAATTCCTAATATTAATAATCCCAAATTATGTTCCATTTTTCCATTTTATTGTAGCACAGAGGATCCACAGATTCACAAGCAAATTCACAAATTCAAGTTTGGGTTTCTTCCAGTTTCACTCTCAGATTTAGTAGCATCACTCATTGCTAAACTCCAACACACTCCAACATCCAACATATAACACGGGTCGGAAAATGTTTCCTTTTAAGAAAAAAATCCCCATTTGGGGAGGGGATTTACTCTCCTGTCATCTGGCAACCCCGCGCAGGGAGGCTTATTCCCAATGCAAGATTTTCCTTATTTTAATTAATCAAGAGAACCAGAAATCACGATTAGATCAACAGCCATACATCACTGGCTCAACGTGGATTATGGAGATGCATCGAGTACACAGACATACAATAAACAACATTCATTTCCTTTTGTCTAAAGCAAGGTGGAACAAAATTGTGACGATCAGCATAACCACATTGTGCATTCAAAGCAAAAGAGGAAGCAAGTGACTTCCATCTAGATGGATTTCCCCACAAAACTGGACAAACAGGTGGATCTTCCTCCAGAATACATCAGCTTTAAACAATCTAACACAATTAATCAGAAGCGCTGTAACGCCGGACACTTCCTCCAGTGTCAAATGTCCTCTGAGAACTATACGAGGAGGATGGGCTAAAGCGAGTTTCCCATTACTGGAGAGAGAGACGTGAATATTTTCCTCCTTTCACAAGGATCTAGCCCTAGAATGAGACTGTTGGTCATTTATGAGTAATGAGCAAATGACAGTGGAGTAACTAATGCAACAGTACTTGTAATTCCCTCATCTTGATCTTGCGTATTATCTGGCATCTGGTCTATTATCTGAGAAGAATGCAGCAACAAGGCTCAAACAGGAATGAGACAACAGCTCTGAATCACCCAGCATTTTTCAGAGGGCATGGGTGCACAGGTCTGCTGAAAGGATGACAATGTGGAGAGATAAAAGCAGCGAGAGAGGGATGAGGGTGTTGTTTTCGCTTTAGACTGGAAAGAACAAATCGCTATTCAGCTGAGAACTTTTGCTCACTCACCACCCACAAGAAAACGATAAACCGAGGGAGTGAGAGGGAAAGGGACGGAGAGAGAGAGAGAGAGAGACTCTGTACAGCTTTTGCCTGTGGCAGCGTTTCATCTCTTTCCTTTGAAAGTGACTTAGAAGAGCTCAACTTCCTCTACTACCACCAAAGAGAAAAAAAAGGGCCCTTGGGACTGACCCATCACGCTATTGATGTTTTGTGCCACAATCACAACCCCAAAAGATGTACCATCTTAGTAAATAAACGGCTAGAAAAATCAGCTCTACGTTCGTCTGTCTGAAAAATGCATCTTTTTGGCGTTTATGTCCCGCGAAAGCAGAAGATGTGGATGAATTAATAGTAATAAAACAGTAGTGTGGACCATGAAAATGACGCAGCATGTTAATGATTAATCGAAACCGTAATTCAGAACCTTTAACCGACGCAATTTCCGCATGTCAGTCATTTAGTTTTTTTTAATCCTAAAACTTTCTCCTTAAAAAGGTGCAATGTGTACATTTCATGAGGATCTATTTACAAAAATGCAATGTAATATACATAACCAGTGCTCCAGACTAACAGTTGAGAGCAGTGGCACTACCAAGTTCTACAGAACTGTTTTTTTTTTTATCATAAAAGGTCATTTAATCATATTACTATTAATAAGTGCAGTTACTAATATGCGTTTATTCATTGGAAATTTGACTGTAAAGCACTGAGATTGAATTGAATTGAGAATTAATTATTATTTTCATTGGGAAAAATATAAATATTCGACTCTTATTAAATGTAGCGTACTGAAGAGGTCCGTCAGTTCAGTGATTTTTAAAACAGAGCTCTTGCTTTCTGTGCAATTCACTAACAATTGACCCTTCGCAAAGTCCCGCCCCCTTTAGTTACTGTTACTATGCGCTCTCACGCCACACATCATGTTCTCACGCAGTTTCAAGCGCGGAAAGACGTGAGGACACACAATTTATCAAGTTAAACAACGTTAATCTACTAACTCCCCTGACCGCTTTGACGGACAAAATGGCGGATTCAGGGTTATGATTGGTCAAATGGCCTGTCAATCTCTCTATCGGCGAAGGGTCAATTGAAATGCAAATAAAATCAGGTTAATAACGGTAACATGCAAAAACATTTTTTTTAAAAATATAAATATTCTACTCTTATTAAATGTACCGTACTGAACTGACCGACAGCTTCGGTGATTATTAAGAGAGCGCTCTTGCTTTCTGCGTAATTGAGTCAAATTTTGAAGACGTTTTTGTTTTTCATGAGACTTTTCCTACTTTTCCATATTTTAGGCAGTCAGTAAGTGCTCCTCTGCCACCTTCAAGTGGTAATTTCATGTCCTTTTTAAAAATAAAAAAAGTTTTGTTTGCTTAGAAGAGTTAGTTTTCCTTCATCTTTAAACTTTGTGTTTTACAAATCACATTAAAATTGGATAATATTTAGAGCTTTTAAGTGCTGGAAAAAGTGAAAAGTGCTTGAATTTCATTCTCAAAGGTTGAAATTATTCATGTAAAAGCATTCGAGTATTTCTGCCACGATACCATAGTTTCACGAAGCGTTACTACATTAAAATCATGGTGATTTGTGGACTGACGAGCCTCAACTTGTTCGTGTCACAGCGTTTTGATCGATTTGATCTGATATCCGTGTTCTAAAGCACAGAATTCTGCGCAGAATTTGAATGATTCTCTCTGGATCTCGCGGCGACGTTATTAATTTTGCGACAAATTCAAAAAACGCTTTCTCACTGGATCTCCCAGGACGGACGCACTGTCTTGAGCTTCATACTCGTCGTTTCCCATTCATTACCATTATAAAGCTTGTATGAGTCAGGATATTTATTAAAATAACTCCGTGTTCATCAGAATGAAGAAAGTCACATGCACCTAGGATGTGAACTAAAGATAAATGCTACTTTTTTGAGGGATTGTGACGAGCAGGGCAGGCGAGAGCCATGAGGGAACGGCGCGAGTGATAATGAGCGTCACCTGCGCGCTACACCGGTCTCGTGTCTCTCACGGAGGAGCTCCGGAAGCATAAAAGAGGACCAGGCCTGGACTTTATGTTGTGTTTTATTTTGGTTGTGTGGGCGGCAGTCGCCGTGAGGAACTGCCGCCCTTTTACTTTTGTTTTATTGTTTGGTTATTTTATTATTAAACTGTTCGCCAGTTCCCGCCTCCTTCTTCCCATATTTACGAACTGTGTTACAGAGATTATTTGCTAACAAAGTTTCAGAAGAATAACATGAGAACTATTATGCCATCAGCGTTTGTTAACATTTTACACATGCACAGTAAGATTATTTGTATTTTCTGACGTTTCAGTGCAGACGAGAGACGCTAGTAGTGTGGATGTAAAACTAATCCACCATTTTCAAGTTTATTTGGATTAGTATAGACGTGTGGGAACCAGTGAAGGTCAAGCAATCTACTTACTCTTATAACGAGAAGAGACAGTTACTGCCCCTAATCTGCCTCTTCATTGTTTGTGTTCAGAACCCCACTGCGCCATTTAAATCAACTGTACTGGTAGCTTGTTAATCCCTGAACTCAGTCTAGACTTTGCACGCTCTTCAGCATATGGCCTCCACATATGCTCCTCTGTTCCTCTCTCCTAGCTTCGGTCTCTACGGCCGTGCTTCAGGGCCTCTTAATTAAATATAAACAGATATATGGTCTCCTTGCAGCCATTCTCCTGCACCAGAAGCTCAATGCAATTTAAGCAGAACGCCAATAAACGCCAAAAAGATGGCCAAAATCTTCAACGCACCAGACAGAGAATGGAGGGTGACTCAGCAGGAGGATGTGAGATGTAATTTTAAGGATGGACCCTTTTGACAGCGCCGTCATTCCACCGTGTGACGCATTTAACGAACTGCATGGATGTCTGTGAACTCATCTCCCTAATGGTGCCCTCCACACAGATTGGATGCGCTTCTGACATCTGCATGATGCTGCGACCTCTCATTTGAAGGGGGTGTGTTTCATAGCGCTGTCGCACAATAACCCCAGCCATTAGATCTGCCAGACATTTCCTGGCTAACGATCCCAAGAGGGAAAGGTTGCATGGCAAAAATGGACAGGCTTTCGACAGAAGATTTGACCAGAAACACGCTGATCTTCTGAGAGAGCAACAGAACTATCTGCTTTATCAATGTTTCCAATTCTACTTTTATTGACAAACTAAGAGGAAAAAAATATCGGCAAATTATGGGGCCAAACACTCACGCCAAAGTGCCGAAACAGCCACGCTTTTGATGTTTTGCTATCAAAACCAGTCATTTCTATTTGTAGCAATAGCCAACAATACATTGTATCGGTCAAAATGATCGATTTTTCCTATATGCCAAAAATCATTAGGATATCAAGTAAAAATAATCATGTTCCATGAAGATATTTTGTAAATTTCCTACTGTAAATACATGTGGATATCCATTTCTGAGGACTTCATTTGCACAACTTTAAACTTTATTTTGAGAATAGTTGCATCTTGGTCAAATATTGTCCTATCCTAACAATCAATGGAAACGGTTCAGCTTTTGGATGTCGTAATATCAATTTCATAAAAATTGACCCTTATGACTGCTTTTCAGGGTCACGTTTGAGAAAAGCTGCAATAGCAGTGAAGTTCAAAACCGCTTGACACAACACACCAAACTGGTAAAACGCAGCATTTTATAACAAAATGATTGACTGAGGAACACTGGCTATCCATTAACTCTGTGTGCCCTATAAAGTACGAATACAGGTAGACGTTTTCAAAAGTTATAAAATTCAAAACATCATAGATCAGACTTAGTGTAGAAATGGATAAAAGAGTGGGGAAATCTTGAGAAGCATTGAGAAATACAGAAATAAGGAATGAAAGAAGTAATAGTTTGAATAAAAATAAAAATACCCATATTGGGAATCCTCAGGTTCATTTTGTATATAGTTGACGGGAAAAAATGGAAAACGATATAAGAATCCAATTGGTTTCCAATCCAATCAAACACAAAAAAGGCTGTATTATTGTAATAGCGAACAACTTTTTTCTTTATAATATGGGTGTAATTTCGGTTTCTCCCATTTTTATTTCAGCAAATATATCCAATTGTTGATCGTCTTTACAATCTAAGATTTCAGATCCCATTCAAATGTAAGGCAATGTTGAAATTACTGTAATAAAAACCTAAAACAATTCAAAACATCATAACTATTTGGAAGAAACTAAAGTCATTTGCTCTGAAAAGAACTAGAGAAATAATTATTTGTAGGCTATTGAGTTCAAAAGTTATTAAATTTGAACTCTTGGTGGCATTATAGAGTTGCTCGGGACACTTTCCCCAATCAACGTCGCAAATTTCACAACATTACGCCCAAGACATTTATTTTTACGCACATTTTGGGGTATTACGCTACAAATGCTGGGATGGATAAAACACCAACAAGTGTTCACAAAAAGCATTAATGCTCATTTTTGCTTTCACCAAGTATCAAAACTGACCACCATTAACTTTAATACCTGTATGTCATCGTGCCCGTCTCAGAAGGTCCGTTTTATCCAAGACTCATACACATCTTCTTTTCTATGCACAAGCTACACTATTCATTCTTATAAATGTCATGCCCTTTATGCAAGAAGCAGTCGCCCAGATGCGTGTCTCTGAGATCACAAACATGCCTTGCATAGAGAGCGATCTGCTCAGGCTCAAACCAACCCGTCCCTGATGTGTCAGCGGGCGTCTTGAGTGAAACGAAGTAAAGAAACCAGTCCAAAATCTTCAGATTTGAGAGTGGACATTTAAATGCTGATTGTTTTTTGGGGTATTCAGATGGTTTGCATGAATTAAATTCACTCCCCAGTAACACAGAAGTTAGTTACTTAGCAATTAACTAAAACACCACTTCAACAGCAGAAGTCATTCAGTTATGGCAACAACACAAACATCACAACGATCAAGTTCTGCTTTTAGAGCTCCAACTTTAACCACATGCGACTAACATGATGACTTTAAATTTAAGGCATTAAAGTGACTATAGCAGGATTCACCATCCATTGATTCCACGAAGCAAGGAAACGCTCCATGATACTTTTAGATAGTGGTTTTGGTTTTCAGGAATTAGACAGGCCGGGGTCTGTCGAGGGACTGTGAGTGACAGGTTTGTCTACGTCAGGCGGATCCGCGTGCGTGTCTCAGCAAGTCAAGAAGCATTTTACTTTCGTCGAAAGAGGTCAAAGACTCGCATCCACTCAGCGTTGACCACACATGGAGCCAAGAACCCACTCATCTAGCGGAACATTGCGTTTCATTTCAAGCACAATGCAGTTTCTCATTTTGCTATTATGTAACCGTCCGTATTGGAAACAGCATTCATGTGTAAAAACCATGATGATTAGACTCTGTCTTAATTACAGTATTATGTTAAAACAGGCATTTTTAACCTCACAGGCCGTGACAGTCGAACCTCGGGGTAGGGCTGCACGATTACGACAAAAATCATAATTGTCGATTATTCCCTTGAAATTGTAATTACGATTATTAATTACGGTCGCTGAATGATGTTTTGAACAGCTTTATACCATTGTTTGAAGCAACTGCATGCCATATTTTTATGCAAAAAAAACTCTCTTCCTTAAAATGCTGCATTGTTTTTCTACAGCATTAAGCCTCAAATGTCAACTACATGTTGGTTTGGGTTCTTCCTCAAATAAACAAACACATAAACATAACTTTGTTGTAATTGTGCCTCTATAATCAAGATTAGAAATGCATTCAATACATACTAAATTTTATTTTATTTATTTTTTATTTTTTTTTAAATAAAGCAAAGAAACTAGGTCTAATTCTAGTTGTGAAGTACTCATCATTTGCATTAAAATATGCACACGTACTTTTATTTGTATGCCTAAATTGTCGAAAATGTAAAAGTGTCCCATCCATCTCAGTTAATTACATGGATAATGTAGCCTAAATGCATATTTTTGATTCAAAACGGCCATATTTTAGAAAAAGGCAAAGTAGTTCGCATCATTGGATGTTAGTGTTGGTCTTATCGCAAAACAGCTGACATGTATTAGATGTTTTGCTATTTATATCTTTTAACATTAAACTGATTCGCACTGGAATTCACGCTCTGCTTCTGTGAACAATAAACCCCGCCTACTTCGATTTGATTGGCCGTCTCAATCAGGCAGATCAAAGCATTGCACTGTTGTATACCCAAGTGTCAATCAAAGACTATACAACCTGTTTAACAGACTGTATATCTATATAACCTGGTTTTATATAGAGAAAACACGACAGTTTGACTCTCACACTTACAAAATGACTAAATCTGAAACCTCAGATGTCTCGAAGTCAAGGAAATGGTTTAAAGAACAAATAGGTCTATAACCAGTATTTAAAAAAAACGCTGGTTTAAAAACAACCCAAGTTGGGTTAAAAATGGACAAACGCAGCGGTTGGGTTAAATGTTTGCCAAACCTGCTGGGTAGTTTTATTTAACTCAATTATCGTTTAAAAATTACTTGCTTTTTACAATTACTTAATTTCTTGCTTAAAATGAACCCAAAGTATCCTGAAAATTTACATTTATTAATAAGTTTAATGAATAATAACTAAACATTATTGTTGCCTCTAATGCGTCTCATTTTTAAATTCCAACCTATTTTAAGTTTAGTTAAATAGTTTAGTTAAATAAAACTGCCCAGCACATTGATCAAACATTTAACCCAACCGCTGAGTTAAAACAACCCAATCGCTGGGTTTGTCCATTTGTTAGTTGGAAAATGTTAGTTTCCAACACATTTTGGGTTCAGTCAGCATACAATAGTCATTTTTAAACAATAGTTGAGTCAAATAAAACTAACCAGCAGGTTGGGCAAACATTTAACCCAACCGCTGAGATAAAACGACCCAATTACTGGGTTTGTCCATTTACAACCGAGCATTTTTAAAGCGTACAGTAACCAATAAAACAATGGAAATAAGATGTACTACCTCTCATTTCTAGAATCCAAAGGTCCAAAACCTTTCCTGAGATTGAAAAGAAAGTGTCCTCGTCGTGAGAAGAGAGAGAACTAATAATCACCCTTTGGAGTGGCTTGATTTGTAATGTCATTATTGATTATGTAATGTAATCCTCATTAAGTATGTGTGTTAAATGACTCTGGGAGTGGACACATCTCATAAAGCGTCATGCTTTAATCCAGGTTTGTCGTCCCATCCCATATTCACAGTGTCAAACAAAGTTTCTTGGTATTACACACCACTGACATACAAAAACCAAATAAAAGAAATTAAAGCTGCAGTCTGTAAGTTTTGCCTCTTTGCGCCATCTCTGTTTCAAACCTGCAATTGCAGAATTATCATCCTTACACGGGTTGTGCATCGGCACGGATGAATCTACTGTTTGCCGTCAGTCACATCGGTGTGGATACTGCACTTCAGAATCACAGACTGAGACCAAAATAAGAATTTTCACCGGAAAATGTCATCTAAAAAATGTCTGTCACTTTTGTTCTGACCAACTGAGAAAAAATAATAATAAAATCACACTACAAATGGTGATAAAAATCTAACGATCGCTACGCTCTTTTCACATCAAACCGTCCAAATTATTATCATACTTTGTTCTCAAATAGTTAATTTTAACATCAGCATTGCGTGACTATTTAGTGTGTATTAGCGTTATGTGTACATTTCAATTTCTGTACAGTCTAATCTCTAACATTAATTTGTCATACAATCCATCATCAAAATTATACGTTTAATTATTCCAGCTGCTGTGAGAAAAGGCTATATCCGTCCAATCCAGTCCCTCCAGAAAAACGTGATTATGCGATCGCTTGATTTCATGCATAATCAGCCAAAGTCCGCATATTTATGCGGGGGTCGCATTTTTTCAAATACGCCGCACTTTCGCCGCATAAATTGCTGATTTCAGCTAGCAAAATATGCGGGGCTAGCATGATAATCATAATCCCTGTATTTTCGTCGCAAAAAAAGTCACATATATCTTAGCAGAAAGTAAAAAAATGTTGCGTTTACGTCACACAAGTAAAGCGCCATTATTTCCCCCTGTTGCCATGGGAACCTCATGAAGTGACGTGATTACGCGACGTGAACATCATCTGCAAACCCCGCGGTGAAACCGTGATGAAGCACGCAGATCATTCTCATTTGACAACAAAAATAAGCGCAAAAGAGCGTGAAGCAGTTTCCCGCTGTGTCACATGACAGTGGGGGTGAATTATTCTGCACTCCGTGTAACTGCGTGTCGGACCGCAGACGACGCTGTATATTAGTAGTGTGTGAAATAATTCACGTTGCAGTAAGAGATTGGAAGCACTTAATTTAACACAAGATGTCTGTTTTGTGCAGCTACCTCTGTAAAACAGGAAGCACACATTTTATTTGTTTAATATTTTATTTATTCATTTTTACAGAAGTTGTTGAATATTCCTTTTGTAAAGCGACAGAACTTGTTTGACTCAATGTTTTGTGAGTTTGAGCCGTGTGTTAATGAAGGTCTGAAATAAAACAGAATGAGAATTTAAATATTCTGTGATTTAGTAGCTTGAAGTAATAAGAAATGACTCTTGACATGAAGGTAGAGTCTAGAGAGAACAGGATGTTGGGGGAATCACCTTTTTTTCCTCTTTTGCATCAAATCGCAGTTTTTGCAAGTTCCCGCAATTTCATCGCATAAAATTGCAAAAATATCCCATCGCATTTTTTAAGAAAACGAGTCGCATAATCAAGGATTTTAGCCCGCAACAATCACAACAACAAAAAAATCCGCGTTTTTCTGCAGGGACTGCCTATAGGTAAACAGACGTGACGTAATGGCGCAAAGGCGAACGGAATTTCCCGCGGGGACCTACCAGTACCACTAGAATTAGAAAACATTATTACAAGCTTACCGGGCTAAGGTTTTGAATATAGTTTTGAACAACGGCAAGTAATGTCCTTGATTTTGGATCACTTTAAACCAAAAAAAATGCAAAAAAAAAAAAAAGTTGCAGCGTTAATATACGATAAACTGGCTTCTGAAGGAGATGCCCTTACCTTCAATGGCAATGACGTGCTCTCGGATCTGGTTCTGCAGCAGAGGATCCTCCACCCGCTCCAGCAGCTCGTAGATGGAGTAGATGTTCGGATGGACGGACTCGAACCTCTGGATCTCAGCTCTGATCGCAGCCGAGTTCGCCAGGTGTTGCTGATAATTCATGTTTGCAATGTGACCTCTCCCAACGGAACCCGATATGCAATTATCTAAAGAGTGTTTGCAGATGATTTATGGATACTGATGTGCTCCAAACACTGTACACCAAAGCTATAAATGACCCCAAATTGTACACTTAGGTATATAGGATGCAATGGCAGGGATTAAAACTTCTGATTCAACAATATCAGTGCATGTAATATTTCAGTGTGTGTGTATTAAAACAGAAGTCCAGACGCTGGAGCTGTCCGGATCTCAAACCCCAGGATACAGTCATAAGCCCCATATCCTCGCGAATACAGCATCAAATCCCCATGCATCGTCATTGCGGACTATAATTGGCGAGAGAAGGCCAGCTCGGGTCTACAGTCCGAGAGAAGAGTCCACATGGTCGCGCTTCACACACACTGCACAGTTTCAGCGCCGAGATGAAGATAAATAATTAAAACTCAAACTCGCCGAGAAACTACAGTTCGCGCAGACGAGCTGGACTCGGTGTGTCTGCACAGTCAGCTCGCTCTCTCCTGTTGTTCACTTCGGCTCATGCTGACATTACAAGCGGTGAACTACTTTCTGCGGTTTCGGTGCGAAACCACGAAACCAGAGGTGCGCGAGATAGCGGCGCCGGCGGGGTGTTTCGGGTATCTCTCTTGTTTTATCCGCAAAGATGGGTGCATTCCCTTTTCTCCCGCACTGAGGTCCGTCCCGTCTGTATCCTCTTAAACATCATTGCGCCTGCTCCTTCCTTTGGACGCTTCCTACTGGAAAAACGTCGGCGCTTTTCAGACGTCGTCCGGTTCGTAGCTGCGCGAATTCTGCGCAGTCAGTCGTTCCACAGAACATACGGGTCGCCGCGGAACTGGACGGGGGCGCTGTTATCTTACCTTGAACACATGTGTCGTGTGATTAACCCTGTTAAACACAGGAATGAGTCATTTGTTTCAGTTCCGTGACACACTCTTGGATATGACCTCAGTCTTGTGATAATATGGGTGTGAATATCCAATAAAGGTTAAACATATGCAGGATTTGCTGAGTAAGATCAACATCTGCAGTGTAACATATCTAGAGACATCTGAATGCATGTGCAGGATGATGATGCACCTGTGTTAAAGTGTAATTAAAATACTAAATCAACTAAATAGTGCATAATTTAGCTCAATAATTGAATAACTAATGACCAACAAAGCACACTCTAAAAAAATGATGGGTTAAAAACAACCCAAGTTAGGTTGGAAATGGACAACCCCAGCGGGTGGGTTAAATGTTTGCCCAACATGCTGGGTAGTTTTATTTAACCCAACTACAGTTTAAAAATACTGGATTTTAAACAACCCAAGTTGGGTTAAGAATGTACAAACCCAGCGACTGGGTTGTTTTAACCCATCGATTGGGTTAAATGTTTGCCCAACATGCTGGGTAGTTTTATCTAACCCAACTATTGTTTAAAAATACTGGGTTATACACAATCCAAGTTGGGTTAAAAATGGACAAACCCAGCGATTGGGTTGTTTTAATCCCGCTGTTGGGTTAAATGTTTGTCCAACATGCTGGGTAATTTTATTTAACCCAACTATAGTTTAAAAATACTGGATTTTAAACAACCCAAGTTCGGTTAAGAATGTACAAACTCAGCAATTGGGTTGTTTTAACCCAGCGATTGGGTTAAATGTTTGCCCAACATGCTGGGTAGTTTTATTTAACCCAACTATTGTTTAAAATACTGGATTTTAAACAACCCAAGTTCGGTTAAGAATGTACAAACTCAGCAATTGGGTTGTTTTAACCCAGCGACTGGGTTAAATGTTTGCCCAACATGCTGGGTAGTTTTATTTAACCCAACTATTGTTTAAAAATACTGGGTTATACACAATCCAAGTTGGGTTAAAAATGGACAAACCCAGCGATTGGGTTGTTTTAACCCCGCTGTTGGGTTAAATGTTTGTCCAACATGCTGGGTAATTTTATTTAACCCAACTATAGTTTAAAAATACTGGGTTTTAAACAACCCAAGTTGGGTTAAGAATGGACAAACCCAGCGATTGGGTTGTTTTAACCCAGCGATTGGGTTAAATGTTTGCCCAACATGCTGGGTAGTTTTATTTAACCCAACTATTGTTTAAAAATACTGGATTTTAAACAACCCAAGTTGGGTTAAGAATGGACAAACACAGTGATTTTATTGAACTCAACTATTGTTTAAAAATGACTATATGTCTGGCTTAAAATGAACCATGAATGAAAAATCAGACACATAATTACTAGAGGCAACAAAAACATTAACAAGTAATTTAATAAATGTTTATTGTTTAATTATTATTCATTAAACTTATTAATATATGTCCATTTCCAATATAATTTTGGGTTCATTTTAAGCAAGTAATACAGTAATTATTAAACAATAGTTGGGTTAAATAAAACTACTCAGCAGGTTGGTCAAACATTTAACCCAACCGCTGGGTTAAAACAACCCAATTCCTGTTGGGTTTAGCACATTTATTCCATGACTTATAGGCATATATATATGTATATATATTTAATTGCCCATGTTTTAATTGAAAATGAAAAAATTGAAAATGAGGTGATTTTAGTCAATTAACCTATAGGTTTAAATGAATAGTGAAGAGTAATTACTGAATAATAACATTATTATTACAGTAAATAATAAATAATAATACACACACACACACACACATATATATATATATATATAATTACTGATTCTTAAGATAAGGGACAAAACATGTTTTAGAAGTTAGTTTTTATTATTTAATACTACATTATTTTTAAACTGATATAAAAAGTTAATTAACCATGTAAGGGAACAGGTTTTTCTGAAAATGTACTTTAATTTACTTTGGAACTCCGTTAGACACATTAAAAATCATGATATTTTAATGTGATTCATCCAACAACAGTATAATTACATTATAATGGAGTTCAGTAAAGGAGCTGAGTGAAAAGATATTTTTAAACACTTTGTTTGGCGAGTGTGACCTCATGCTGACGACAGGCTTAATTACATGTATTTCCCATAGAGCATGTATTTAAAATAATACTAACACAATTATTTAAATATAAAAGCAGTGAATGTCCTGAGTGTCCAGATGTTCTTCAGATTCAAGATTTCCTTGTTATCAGTGGAGGACAAAACCACTGATATTCAGAACCATGACATTCAATCCGCTATAAGTTAAAACTCACTAAATCTTACAAATTGTGGATATTTAGATGAAATAAAATTACATAGAGCACAGCCATTCATTAAACGTGTTGAGATGAGATTGTGTGCCGTATACGGTCACAGGAAAAAAATTAACGTGGGGCTCATCTGGGCTTGATAAGAGAAAACAGACATTTTCATTTTCACAAAATGTATAATTTATTAAAATGATGGCAGATCAAGACCTTTAACAAGGTTACTTCACCCAAAAATGAAGATTATCCCATGATTTACTCACCCTCAAACCAGGTGTATATAGCTATATTCTTTCAGACGAACATAATCGGAGATATATTTAAAAAATCTCCTGGCTCTTCCAAGCTTTATAATGGCAGTTAATGGGGGTCGAGATTTTGAAGGCCAAAAAAATGCATCCATCCACTATAAAAATAATCCATACAGCTCCATACAAGCTAGTTATTATAGTTAATAAAGTTTTAAATATGGATATTTTTCTTACAAAAACCCATCGCTTCGCTTCAGAAGGCGTTTATTAACCCTCGGGAGCCGTATGGATTATTTTCACGATGGATCGATGTGCTTTTTTGGGCTTCAAAATCTCAACCCCCATTCACTACCATTATAAATCCTGGAAGAGGAGATTTTTAAATCTCCGATTGTGTTCGTCTGAAAGAAGACAGTCATATACGCCTGGTTTGAGGGTGAGTAAATCGTGGGATAATTTCATTTTTGGATGGACTATCCCTTTAAATGTTCTTGTTCATACTCTGAACAAATGCCAGCGTACTGGATTCATTAAACCTTCAGTACCATCTGTATCTAATTCTGATAGAGTACACTGTGGCTAAATGTCTTGACATCTGAATTCTATTAGCCTCCATTTTACTCAATGGCCTCTTCTATCCCGATTCCATCCACCAGTAGGGAATGAACTATTCCATTCCGTTTCCTTCCAGTAGTTGTTGCTCTTATGCAGCATTCACGGTTCCCCACTGCGAAGTGTGTCTCGCTTCCATTCTCGGTAAACTCGCCCTGCACACAGAAAATCAATATAAACATTGGCCTATAGCTAAATAAGCACGAGTCATGGGAATAAGATGGTGTTTCATATTTCCACAACTCCTCCATTAGCTGACGTGACTCTGAACACAATGGACCAAAGTGTGTCTTTCAAACATCTGAGTATTAAAAGTTCTCACCATGGTCTCCAATTTCTGTCCATTGCACCATACATCCATAGTGTCTTTCTCTAGTGAAACAGACAAAAACATCGTTTGGAAATAGTTCTTTTAATTGTCTTTACGTAAGAGATTGACAGTCTGATGCCTGCCGAATCAAACTAGCAAATCAGAGGACAACTTTTTTTATTCTCTTAATGTGCACTGAATGATTCAGTCCAGTGGTGTTCCAACTTTGTGACGGACCCCCATAAATGATGATTCCCTTTGGAGAAAAAATATGAAGGAAGCTATATATTTTCATATAAAAAAAAACATATTTCTACTGTGAATAAATATGTGTAATATATTGTTAAAAACAACCCAAGTTGGGATGAACTTGGACAAACCCAGCGATTGGGTTGTTTTAACCCAGGGGCTGGGTTAAATGTTTGCCCAACCCAACTCTTGTTTAAAAATAATCAAAAGGTGAAAATGTATTAATAAGCAATTTAATAAATTCTTATTGTCTAATTATCATTCATTAAATGTATTAAGAAATGTTCATTTATTAAACATTAATACAGTAAATGTTAATATCCAACCTATTTTGAGTTCATTTTAAGCATCCAATACAGTCATTTCTAAACAATAGTAAAGTTATATAAAACTACCCAGCAGTTGGGCAAACATTTAACCCCACTGCATGGGTTAAAACAACTCTTTGACAACCCATTCGCTGGGTTAAAACAACCCATTTGCTGGGTTAAAACAACCCTTTAACAACCCATTCGCTGGGTTAAAACAACCCATTAACAACCCATTCGCTGGGTTAAAACAACCCTTTAACAACCCATTCGCTGGGTTAAAACAACCCATTAGCTGGGTTAAAACAACTCTTTGACAACCCATTTGCTGGGTTAAAACAACCCTTTAACAACCCATTCGCTGGGTTAAAACAACCCTTTAACAACCCATTCGCTGGGTTAAAACAACCCATTCGCTGGGTTAAAACAACTCTTTGACAACCCATTTGCTGGGTTAAAACAACCCTTTAACAACCCATTCGCTGGGTTAAAACAACCCATTCGCTGGGTTAAAACAACTCTTTGACAACCCATTTGCTGGGTTAAAACAACCCTTTAACAACCCATTCGCTGGGTTAAAACAACCCTTTAACAACCCATCCGCTGGGTTAAAACAACTAATTAACAACCCATTCGCTAGGTTAAAACAACCCTTTAACAACCCATTCGCTGGGTTAAAACAACCCTTTAACAACCCATTCGCTGGGTTAAAACAACTCTTTGACAACCCATTTGCTGGGTTAAAACAACCCTTTAACAACCCATTCGCTGGGTTAAAACAACCCTTTAACAACCCATCCGCTGGGTTAAAACAACTAATTAACAACCCATTCGCTAGGTTAAAACAACCCTTTAACAACCCATTCGCTGGGTTAAAACAACCCTTTAACAACCCATTCGCTGGGTTAAAACAACTCTTTGACAACCCATTTGCTGGGTTAAAACAACCCTTTAACAACCCATTCGCTGGGTTAAAACAACCCTTTAACAACCCATTCGCTGGGTTAAAACAACCCATTCGCTGGGTTAAAACATTTCTTTGACAACCCATTTGCTGGGTTAAAACAACCCTTTAACAACCCATTCGCTGGGTTAAAACAACCCTTTAACAACCCATCCGCTGGGTTAAAACAACTAATTAACAACCCATTCGCTGGGTTAAAACAACCCATTCGCTAGGTTAAAACAACTCTTTGACAACCCATTTGCTGGGTTAAAACAACCCTTTAACAACCCATTCGCTGGGTTAAAACAACCCTTTAACAACCCATTCGCTGGGTTAAAACAACCCATTCGCTGGGTTAAAACAACTCTTTGACAACCCATTTGCTGGGTTAAAACAACCCTTTAACAACCCATTCGCTAGGTTAAAACAACCCTTTAACAACCCATTCGCTGGGTTAAAACAACCCATTCGCTGGGTTAAAACAACCCTTTAACAACCCATTCGCTGGGTTAAAACAACCCATTCGCTGGGTTAAAACAACTCTTTGACAACCCATTTGCTGGGTTAAAACAACCCTTTAACAACCCATTCGCTGGGTTAAAACAACCCTTTAACAACCCATTCGCTGGGTTAAAACAACTCTTTGACAACCCATTTGCTGGGTTAAAACAACCCTTTAACAACCCATTCGCTGGGTTAAAACAACTCTTTGACAACCCATTTGCTGGGTTAAAACAACCCTTTAACAACCCATTCGCTGGGTTAAAACAACCCTTTAACAACCCATTCGCTGGGTTAAAACAACCCATTCGCTGGGTTAAAACAACTCTTTGACAACCCATTTGCTGGGTTAAAACAACCCTTTAACAACCCATTCGCTGGGTTAAAACAACCCATTCGCTGGGTTAAAACAACTCTTTGACAACCCATTTGCTGGGTTAAAACAACCCTTTAACAACCCATTCGCTGGGTTAAAACAACCCTTTAACAACCCATCCGCTGGGTTAAAACAACTAATTAACAACCCATTCGCTAGGTTAAAACAACCCTTTAACAACCCATTCGCTGGGTTAAAACAACCCTTTAACAACCCATTCGCTGGGTTAAAACAACTCTTTGACAACCCATTTGCTGGGTTAAAACAACCCTTTAACAACCCATTCGCTGGGTTAAAACAACCCTTTAACAACCCATCCGCTGGGTTAAAACAACTAATTAACAACCCATTCGCTAGGTTAAAACAACCCTTTAACAACCCATTCGCTGGGTTAAAACAACCCTTTAACAACCCATTCGCTGGGTTAAAACAACTCTTTGACAACCCATTTGCTGGGTTAAAACAACCCTTTAACAACCCATTCGCTGGGTTAAAACAACCCTTTAACAACCCATTCGCTGGGTTAAAACAACCCATTCGCTGGGTTAAAACATTTCTTTGACAACCCATTTGCTGGGTTAAAACAACCCTTTAACAACCCATTCGCTGGGTTAAAACAACCCTTTAACAACCCATCCGCTGGGTTAAAACAACTAATTAACAACCCATTCGCTGGGTTAAAACAACCCATTCGCTAGGTTAAAACAACTCTTTGACAACCCATTTGCTGGGTTAAAACAACCCTTTAACAACCCATTCGCTGGGTTAAAACAACCCTTTAACAACCCATTCGCTGGGTTAAAACAACCCATTCGCTGGGTTAAAACAACTCTTTGACAACCCATTTGCTGGGTTAAAACAACCCTTTAACAACCCATTCGCTAGGTTAAAACAACCCTTTAACAACCCATTCGCTGGGTTAAAACAACCCATTCGCTGGGTTAAAACAACCCTTTAACAACCCATTCGCTGGGTTAAAACAACCCATTCGCTGGGTTAAAACAACTCTTTGACAACCCATTTGCTGGGTTAAAACAACCCTTTAACAACCCATTCGCTGGGTTAAAACAACCCTTTAACAACCCATTCGCTGGGTTAAAACAACTCTTTGACAACCCATTTGCTGGGTTAAAACAACCCTTTAACAACCCATTCGCTGGGTTAAAACAACCCTTTAACAACCCATCCACTGGGTTAAAACAACTAATTAACAACACATTTGTCAGATTAAAACAACCCAGCTGCTGGGTTTATCCATTTTCAACCCAACTTGGGTTGTTTTTTCCAGCATTTTTTTTGAGTGTACAAATATATAAATTTGGATACTGTCCAATAAACTGACTTTTTTTCTCTCTGATTTATTTGAAAACCCAATTCTCTTCTCTTACAGTGTGGCTGGATATAAAATAACCTCAGATAAATAAGGGCTTTTTGCATCATAAATCCAGAGGGATTTATCTCACCTAGAACTATCCTGTAATCAGCACCGTCCAGTTTCAGCACCCATGTTTTGGAAATTTTTGATCGGTTGTCCAAGAATGTTTGGAGACTTTTCCCGTTGATTTCCAGTGTGTACTCATAGGAGAACCCAGTGATCGCCTCAATATTTATAGTTGCTTTTGTATCTGCACTCCCAACAGAGAAGGTTTCTTTACCCACCAGTTTGAACATCCAGTCCCTCCTCAACACCTCCTTAAAAACAAGACTTGATGAGACACACAGATCCCTATAAACACTCTGAAAAATGCTGGGTTAAAAACAACCCAAGTTGGCTTGAAAATGGACAAACAAAAAGATTGGGTTGTTTTAACCCAGTGGTTGGGTTAAATGTTTGCTAGGTATTTAACTCAACTATTGTTTAAAAATTACTGTTTGCTTAAAATGAACCAAAAATATGTTGGAAATGAACATTTATTAATATGTGTAATGAATAATAATTAAACAATAAAATTCCACAAACATAAACATTAAATTGCTTATTAATAAATGTTCATCTTTTGATTATTATTGTTGCCTCTAGTAATTATGAGTCTGATTTTAATTTCCAACATATTTTGGGTTCATTTTAACCCAGACATACAGTCATTTTTAAACAATAGTTGAGTTAAATAAAAACTACCCAGCATGTTGGGCAAACATTTAACCCAACCACTGGGTTAAAACAACCCAATCGCTGGGTTTGTTCATTTTTTAACCCAACTTGGGTTGTTTTTAACCCAGCATTTTCTACGGTGTAGTATCTTAATGTAATAATGAATCAAGATCAATATATATATATATATATATATCATTATGACAATATAATATAATAATGAATTTAAAAACATTTGAACTTTTGACTAACTCTCACCTTCCCATTTATGTAAATGACCCGTTTTCCTGTTGTTGTTCCGTGTTCAAACTCAATTCGGTAAACTCCATCACTCAGCGACACATCCCACGAGCCCACAATGTCTCCGGACATTCCCACTGAACGCAGACACTCTACTCTGTCTTTATTTCTATAGAGTGTTTTAGCCTGAGGCTCATAATAGCGATGGTCATCATGTGTGATTGCTGATCAAATCTCGGTATATTCTCGAGGAGGTCGCCATCCTGTGCTCGATCAGCAACCGGTGCATTAGTGTAAGAGGCTTAACCGATCAGAGACTGACTGAGTGAAGAAGAGTGTGTCACTGCAGCGAAGAGCAGAACAAAAACAAGATCTGAGAGTAAAACAAGAAACAAACTGTATTCAAATGTTAAAGAGCGTGTGTTTTTGGATCCTCGCTGGACACGACCAATAGATGGCAGTACTCTCTCTCTCTCTCTCTCTCTCTCTCACACACACACACACACACACACACACTCGCCTTATAAAATATTCTTGATCTAGAAATATTTTCTAGGTCCTAAAGATGGTAAAATTAACCTAAATTAAATTAAAAAAACGTGTTTCTCTTATTTCGTTAAAACCAGCAGCAGCTGACACACGGCAAAAATACATAGTATTACATGTGATCAATAAAATTTAGTATTTAAGCTTTAAAAATGACATAAATCCCTTCACAACCATACTCTCTTAAAAATACTGGGTTATAAACAACCCAATTTGGGTTAAAAATGTACAAACTCAGCAATTGGGTTGTTTTAACCCAGCGGTTGGGTTAAATGTTTGCCCAACATCCTGGGTAGTTTTATTTAACCCAACTATTGGTTAAAAATACTGGGTTTTAAACAACCCATGTTTGGTTAAGAATGGACTAATCCAGCAATGGGGTCGTTTTAACCCAATAATTGGATTGTTTTAACCCAGCGATTGGGTTAAATGTTTGCCCAACATGCTGGTTAGTTTTATTTAACTCAACTATTGTTTAAAAATGACTATATGTCTGGCTTAAAATGAACCCAAAATATGTTGGAAATTAAAATTCAGACTCATAATTACTGGAGGCAACAAAAAGAATCAAAAGGTGAACATTTATTAATAAACAGTTTAATAAATGGTTGTTTAATTATTATTCATTAAACTTATTAATAAATCATTTTCAACATATTTTGCATTCATTTTAAGCAAGAAATACAGTAATTTGTAAACTATAGTTGGGTTAAATAAAACTACCCAGCTCGTTGGGCAAATATTTAACCCAACCGCTGGGGTTATTTTCAACCCAACTTGGGTTGTTTATAACCCAGCATTTTTAGAGTGATATTTAAAAAAAAAAAAAAAATAAAGATGGTAGCATAAAATAAAAAATATTTTTTTCTCATTACGTCACAGTTATGTAATACAGTATTACATATGTGATCAATAAAGTTTGGTATTTAATCTTACATTCACAACCCAATTTTATGAAATGTTAAGCATTTCGATACCAAAGTTAATCCTGAACGCGTTAGCAAGCCACGCTATTAGCATATCAAAGGAGAGTGGGCGTGGTCAGTCTGGCATTGAGCCCCGTTTGTTCAGAACTTTCTCCAGATCTCAGTCAGCGCGTGGAGAAGCTGCGGACGCGACGAGAGCGCGCACGGGGTCTTTCTTTCCACACCGTTCTTTAAAGGATTCAGACAAAGTGTTGCGTTGAGTTTTTTTCTCGGAAACGAACGTGACCTGACCCAACTGAACATCATAATGAGGGATTCTCTCCATCACTTGACAAACTCAAGCTCGCGCTGGATATTTTTCCCTCGAAGAAACTCGAGTTAACTTACTCTTTAGTGTTTTACCACTCCATGATTCCGTCTTTGTTTACTATTAGACGCGATTTAACTGCTGGTCAGCACTGATGTTGAAGTCATGATGAAAACCCATCAGGTTCATGTCATGTTGTTGACTCTGACATGCATTCAAGCATCAGATTTGAAACACACAGGATCACAGGGAGGAAATGCACAATTAAACACTTTAAACAAAAAGTACACAAGCTCCGGAAACACCCAAATCCTCAGGACACCTGGAGATGGTCAGATCATGGAGTCCTCACGACCTCCAGCCGAGAGCGGGCGAAGACCTCGAGCTAGTTTTCAATCTTCTCCACTGGGAGCGACCGGCTCCATAAACATCCTGGCTGGTTTTGCGGGTAAAAGCCGCGTCCTGGTCATCTCAGCTCCCAGCGACTCTGACGTCTACTACAGGTTGATGATGAGCTCGCTCAAGCCGGACGTGTACTGCGACATGGCCGACCGACACATGCAGCAGATCATAATATTCCACGAGAAGGGGAAGATGGGAGGGAAGGTGAGGCGTGTCGGCGGTCAGGGATCTCTGGTGGAGGAGCCGTTGGACCCGGCGCTGGTGCCCAGGCTGATGGGCCTCCTGAAGCTGGAGGACGGTAAGTTTGGGATGGTCCTGCTTAGAAAGACCCTTCAGGTAGAGGAAAGATACCCACACCCTGTCCAGCTGGAGGCGATATATGAAGCGGTAGACCGGGCTCCCATGCGTAGACTGGAGAAGGCCAGGCAAAAGGGCTTCGTGCAAAAGTGCAAGACGGCCGGAGTCGAGGGCTGGGTGGTGCAGATAACACCTACCATCAGCAAAAAACTTACTACGACTACCTTAACTACGACTATACTACCTACCACCACCTCAGACGCAGCCGTGACCTCCTCTCCAACGCCAGCGTCCACACGGAAGGGCGATCGAGTCCCGCAGACGCCCACTGCTGATAAACCACTGACTGAAGCTCACGCCGGAAGGAGGAAGAAGATGGAGAGACCTGGAAAGGCTGTGAAGAAGACTCCTGTAGGAAGAAAGAAACACACAAAAGCGAGTGTGTCTGCTGTGGACCAGGCAGCCAATCCCAAGAAAACATTGGAAACTTTCTTGAGTTACTTTCAGAGAAGACGGCGGCTCGTTGTACGTATCGTAGCTGTGAGACGCATTGAAACCGATATTTACAGATCGATTTCGCTCGGGGCTCAATGATAAGGATGGGGCGAGTATCGTGTCGTTTTTTTTTTTGGTCATTACACATCAGCTGACCTTGGTGACCTGGAGTTCTGCTTGTAGACTTACATAGATATGTAATTTTTAGCTATTATTGCGGTTTGTTTTTGTATTTTTGTAGAAAAAAAAATGAAAATGTTTACTTTTTTTAAATAAATGATTTTTTTATGAATATTAAATAGTAAATGTAAGCATTATATATTTAAAATGAGAAGTAAATAAATGTATATATTTAAATTCATAATTTTCAATTTGGTTTTGTCTTTTTGTAGAAAAAAATAAAGATTTTTAAATTATTTTTTTTAATGAATATTAAATAATAAATGCAAAATTACATATTTCACATGAGAAATGCATAAATGTATTTTACATTAATTTATTTTTGTCTTTTTGTACAAAAAATATATGTGTGAGAATTTTTTAATTTTTTTAAATGAATGAATTTTAATCCTTTTTAAATTAATATTAAATAATAAATTTAAAAACTATAAATTTAAAATGAGTAGTAAATAAATGTATACATTTTTATTCTTCATTTTCAATTTATAATTTTTCATTTGTTTTTGGCGAAAAAAAATTGTGTGAATTTTTACATTTTTTAAATGAATGAATTTTAATTTTCGAAAATGAATATTAAATAATAAATGTAAAAATTAGACATTTAAAATGAGAAATAAATAAATGTATACATTTAAATTCTTAATTTTCAATGAATTTTTTTGTCTTTTTGTAGAAAAAGTATTTGTGAAAATGTTCTTTAAAGGAATGAATTTTAATATTTTAAATGAATATTAAATAATATATGTACAAATTATACATTTAAAATTATAAATAAATAAATAAATGTATACATTTAAATTCTTAATTTTCAATGAATTTCTTTTTGTCTTTTTATAGAAAAATATATCTGAAATTTTTTACTTTATAGTTTTTTTTAATTATTATTTTTTTTAATTATTTAATTATTATATTATATATATTTATTATATTTTATAATATATTGTTTTAAAATGAGAAATAATTAATTGTATAAATTTAAATTCATTATTTTCCATTTATTTAAAAAAAAATCTTAGGAAAAATCCTTACTGTTGAGCCCTGTAGAAACTTAAAAATAAAGTTTATTTAAGGCATCTATAATTCCATATTGAACCTTTAACATCTCTTGAACCTTAGAATTTATTAAAATGTCCTTCAAACTAAGGAAAAGGCTCTCCAAATTGTGAACCTCCGTTTTTTTTATTTTAAAAGTGATAATGAAACTTATTTGAAAAAGTACATTGTGTACATCCAGAAAATTGAAGCATTTTGGTTGATAAAAGCCATGACAT
The DNA here is from genome assembly GCA_038088235.1 of Zacco platypus. Classification (NCBI taxonomy): domain Eukaryota; kingdom Metazoa; phylum Chordata; class Actinopteri; order Cypriniformes; family Xenocyprididae; genus Zacco; species Zacco platypus. The sequence continues at coordinate 1,654,520 of CM076074.1, read as the reverse complement.
GATGTCTAAAATGGTTTAATTAAACTTCTCAAGTGTTTGTGTGCAGGTAATAACCGCTCCACATGAGCAGAATCACATGTACAGCGAACAGCGGGACGAGTATCTGGAGCAGGTGTGTGATATGGCCCTGCGTAAAATCTCCATCATCAGCATCTTCGGGCCGCTCACGAACAGTACCATGAAGATCGAACACTACCAGACAGGTCAGAGCCGCTTACAGTCTCGCTTTGTTTGTGAAACGTCCAATCAAAATGTCTTCATTCAGGATTTTTTTTGATTTACAGAACAGGATAAGCCCTTGCGAAGCCTGCCGAACAGTGACCTCATCAACCAGGACCTCATCACAGCATTTCGGAAGCATTTAGGGATGATTTATAATGATTTCAACATGGTGCTGACTGACTTCGACATGAGAGTCAAGGTGTGTTGTTAAAAACGTTTATATGAGATGTAAATGTAATCATTCCTGACCTAATTGTATAACACAGAATTATGCATTCCGTGTTTCCACAGCAGCGATATGAAGTCCCGATCGTCATGAAAGCAGTGTTCGACTACATTGACACGTTGTCAACTCGCATTAAAGAGGTAGAACAGCAGAGGACACTTGCAGTGATGTGCAAGAAAGAAGATAAATCAAGATCTCTAGAGGACTTCCTGTCTAGGTTCGGAATAACCAATTTCAGTGACTTGTTTTATAATTTATTTAATGCATTAACATTAGGAATATTCTCATCTGCATGCTTTCTCGTGTCATTGTCTCTTCAGATTTCGTTGGAGGCGGAGACTGTTTGTAATATCCAGCCCCAGTGATGAGGAAAGGGCCTATCAGCAGCAACTCTATGCCATCAATAGCCAAGCTTGCAATCTGGGTGAGGTCAAACAACCCAATTTTGGTTGTTTTCAACCCTAGGGCTGGGTCAATAGGACAGAACGCATGTTGGGTTATTGGGTTGTTTATTTAACTTAAATCCTCTAAAGTTTTTTATTTTGAATACACCACACAAACACTGGTTTGCATGATAATTCCTTTGTTTTTATCATTTTTTTATATACATTGCCTACATTTAAGCTCATTTAACAAATATGAGAAGTAAAAATTTAACATCTAGAAATAATTCAAGTGTAATCGACCAGTCTCTGTTGTCCCGTTTCCACCGTAACGGCGCTGGATCTCGTGGGTAAAACAAAAACTACCCAAACACTGGGTTGTTACATTTGACCCAGGAGCTGGGTAACACAAAAACTACCCAAACACTGGACTGTTACGTCTGACCCAGGAGCTGGGTAACACAAAAACTAGGTTGTTACATCTGACTCTGGATCTGGGGAACACAAAAACTTCCCAAACACTGGGTTGTTACATCTAACCCAGGAGCTGGGTAACACAAAAACTACCCAAACATTGGGTTGTTACATCTGACTCTTGATCTGGGTAACACAAAAACTTCCCAAACACTGGGTTGTTACATCTAACCCAGGATCTGGGTAACACAAAAACTACCCAAACACTGGGTTGTTACGTCTGACCCAGGAGCTGGGTAACACAAAAACTACCTAAACACTGGGTTGTTACATCTAACCCAGGAGCTGGGTAACACAAAAACTACCCAAAAACTGGGTTGTTACATCTGACCCAGGATCGGGGTAACACAAAAACTACCCAAACACTGGGTTGTTACGCCTGACCCAGGAGCTGGGTAACACAAAAACTACCCAAACACTGGGTTGTTACATCTGACCCAGGAGCTGGGTAACACAAAAACTACCCAAACACTGGGTTGTTACGCCTGACCCAGGAGCTGGGTAACACAAAAACTACCCAAACACTGGGTTGTTACATCTGACCCAGGATCGGGGTAACACAAAAACTACCCAAAAACTGGGTTGTTACATCTGACTCTGGAGCTGGGTAACACAAAAACTACCCAAACACTGGGTTGTTACGCCTGACCCAGGAGCTGGGTAACACAAAAACTACCCAAACACTGGGTTGTTACATCTGACCCAGGAGCTGGGTAACACAAAAACTACCCAAACACTGGGTTGTTACATCTGACCCAGGAGCTGGGTAACACAAAAACTACCCAAACACTGGGTTGTTACATCTGACCCAGGAGCTGGGTAACACAAAAACTACCCAAACACTGGGTTGTTACGCCTGACAAAAACTACCCAAACACTAGACTGTTACGTCTGACCTAGGAGCTGGGTAACACAAAAACTGGGTTGTTACATCTGACCCAGGATCTGGGGAACACAAAAACTGGGTTGTTACATCTGACCCAGGATCTGGGGAACACAAAAACTACCCAAACACTTTTCGTTTTCTATGCTATTTTATTGATGAATCACGAAACGGTGTTGACAATAACGATTATGAATGCATGTGATCTGCGCGCTACTGTCACTAACATGTCTGTACAATAAGCTGTTTAAAACCTGCATTCATCAATATTGAGCATCAAGATGGTGTGATCAAAGACATCTTGTGGAGCGCTCTTGGAGAATGCATTTTTTGTCATTAACTGTTCGATACGGAGCATAAATGTGGACTTCAGAGATTTCTTATCATGTTGTGCCTTCTATGACCAGCGACTCGCTGCAACCTCTACTTTGTGGCTGAGTTATTGATTTTATTTCAACCATTTGCAAATATTGCTCCGTGTTATAGTTGCGCTGGTTCATATATGTGTGGGAGGAGGGGGTGAATGTGTCTTTGTGTGAACTGTATGCAGAAAACTGTATCAACATCACTCCTACTCATGTAACTAGACACTTTTGTTTTCTAAAACTCCATGTTAAGCATTTGTAAACAAATTTGTGGTCGACACCCCATGCGATAACGTCAGCAGCCGGAATTTGTTTGGACGTTCCAATCAAAAATGCATGGCATAAGTGCATTCTACACAATCTGCATGTCTGGCCTTCAAACAACCCCATAATTCCAATTTAACAACTGACAGCTAACATAAAAACTATTTGCACTAGGAAATCATCAAGTCAGATGCCAGAGGATTCCCCAGAGAGCTTCTAGAAATGCACATATGCTATTAGTTCTTGTGTTTAATTGGAACCAGCTCTCATCTGCTCAAGAACCCTCAATTCCAAATGGCTCTGAGGAATGGCACTAAAAAAAAAAAAGGATGACGCAGTCCATTTACAGCTCTTTTGTTTGCTATTTTGGAGGTAGGAACATTGCTAAGAATCTTTCTCTGCATTCTTGACAATCCAGAGGGACGTGTGGATGTTTGATCCAACAGAGACCACTTCCCTTCTGGGGCACGACAGCTTGATGGATGCCCTCATAAACGAAGGCCCGTTTTAGAACGAAAAACAACAATGGATGTCTTTAATGCAAATCGCATGCATGTTTCAGAGAACATCTCTGTGAAAATGATCAGTCTTTTGTTGTTGATATGTTTAGTTTTTCTGGACAGCTCTAAATTAAAGTTCACCTATTATGCCTGTTTTCACAAGATGTAATATAAGACCCCAGAATGTGTCTGAAGTTTCAGCTCAGATCATTTATTATCGCTTGTCAAATTTGCCTCTATTTGGAAAAAAACACAGTTTTTGTGTGTGTCCCTTTAAATGCAAATGAGCTGCTGCTCCAGAAGAGGGCGGAGCTTTAACAGCTCAACAACAACAAAGCTGGAGAATCTCACGCAGAAAAAATGAGGAAAGTGTTCAAACTGATGGAGAGACTCAGGAAGAAGTTCCAACTTTTAGACGTTTCTGAACGGTTAGTGGATAAATTGATGTCGTTGCTGTGGAGTTGATCAACTCATCACTAGCATGTGTCGTCACGTTCATCTTTTTTCCTTGAATCGACCCTCGTTTGTGAAGCAGTCCGGCGTAAAATGACAGCGTCAACAACACTCGACTACAACAACTCTTCCTCTTCTCTAAAGCGGCCCGACATGGCCCCGCCCCCTTTGTTGTGTGTTCTCGTGGGCGGGGTTTATGTAAATTTTGGGGTTTGTGATGTCACTAACTCAGGAAGAAGCTCGTTGTAGTTCTTAAACTGAGATTTCTGTAAAAGAAAATATCTCTCTTTGCTTTGAACGTCGTAACTTTGATGTTGTTTATGATCAAACGGCAACTTTACACACTAACTAAAGTTAAAAAAGTGAAATCATAATCAACCACCCCTTTACATTTTTATGAATTCACAGGGCTGCATCATATATCTGTACTGAAAATTGTTGGAAAAACCCTGGATGACATGAGTGGAGTCCTGGAGCTCTATCCCATCAATGGTGAGATTGGCGACTTGAGAACAAAAATCTGATTTCTGAGACTCTTCAGAAACTTGAGGAAACTGTGGTTTGTGTTGCAGGAAGAGCATCAGTGGTCCGTGAGGACCTCTCTGCCCCGCTGGTGCAGGACATCAGAAACTACTTCCAGATCAGCCAAGAGGATTTCTCCATGCTGCTGGTTGGGAAAGACGGGAATGTGAAATCCTGGTACCCCTCCCCTATGTGGTCCATGTCAGTCATTTACAAGCTGGTGGACTCCATGCAGCTCCGCAGGCAGGAGATGGCCATCCAGCAGTCTCTCGGCATGCGGTGCCCGGACGAAGACTACAGTCACCATCATCGTGGTTACGGTTAATAAGAACAGAGGGAAATGTCTTTGAGCATTTCCTACAGGAATAGTCTCAAATGTCTGAAAACTTTGCTTTCTAAACAGTTACAATGACCAAGTTGGGTTGAAAAAAACTGCTTCTAACTTAGTGTGGTATATCTTTTCAGACTGATCATACTTAAGGTTTTTCCTTAAAAAAGCTGATTGAAACTCGGAAAATTCCCATAGATGTACATTGACAGAAGGTTCAAATGAGCCAAGACTAATTTTGACAGTTCTTAGGCTCATTAGACTGCATTTGCTGCCATTTTATGTACTATTTCTAAGGCATTGAGGCTTTTTCAAGCTAATTTAAAAAAAAAACTTTTTTTTTTTTTTTACTTCATATCTACCAATGATTTTGATTCTGACTTTTTATTACTTGTGCATGCCGTTTTTAGCTATATATTTATGAATTAACAGCAATAAATGTTCATTTGTTAGAGTATTTTGTTCCACAGTTTTGTAGATTCCTCAGTATTCTGGGGACATTTTGTGTGGGTTTTTATCTGGAGTTTCTGTACTGCCCTCTACTGGGCATTCTGAGGTAGTGGAATAAAACGTGCTTGTAACTTCTGTAGTTACCAAGACATTCTGTAAATAAACATTATTATACATACAATGTCTAATGACATGGATGATTGAAAAAGGAGTACATTTTTGAAGAGGCCAAATGTTAAATGTGATATTACACTATAAAAAATGCTGGGTTAAAAACAACCCAAGTTGGGTTGAAAATGGACAAACTCAGCGATTGGGTTAAATAATAATAATAGTTTTATTTAACTCAGCTATTGTTCAAAAATGACTGTATTACTTGCTCAAAATAAACCCAGAGTATGTTGGAAATGAACATTTATTAGTTTAATAAATTAATATTCATTATTAAGTTTGAATAATAATTAAATATAATTGAACATTTATTCAATTGCTTATTAATAAATGTTCACCTTTTGATTATTATTGCTGCCTCTAGCAATTATGTGTCTGATTTTTAATTTTGGGTTCATTTTAATCCACACACACAGTCATTTTTAAACAAGTTGGGTTAAATAAAACGACCCAGCAGGTTGGACAATGTAAGTGATCCACTGGAAGCGAGTTGTTTTTAAGAACCCAAGTGCAGTTTATTCACAAATCCATAAAACATGAAACAGAGTCCTTACATGAAACATGAAGTCTTACCTCGTCTTTGTGGGTGCTTGTTTTGTTTTCTGTACCTTACGTCCGTATAAAAATATGTACATTTACACCATTTATGAACATTGAAATGTACTTCACCCAGGTAAAGTAATATTTAAGCTGGTCATAAACGAGCATGTGAGCTTTCTCAAATCTGCTACGGTTGCAAATACATAAAGACTGAAAAAAAAATGAAATGTGTGATTTCTGTGTGTCTATTTACTTGACATTAAATACTGACACGTGTTCCTGTGTGTGACATCACACTCCAAAAACTACTTTAAACAACATTTTGCATTCTGGATACAAACATTGTTCATTGTTTTATAGTTATCGTGTAGGTTATATCACACAAAACCATTTACAGTGAACAAATGGAGGCAAAAATGTGATCGAAACTGATGAAAACAAAATGTATAAATAAAATAAAATGTCTTCAGCACTTTTGTGAGTCCCTAAATAGTATATGATTCATCCAGTTAAGCTGGTTTCGGAAATATTTAAGCTGAATATTTCATCTACCTGTGAATTTTGTTGACTGGAAAAGTAAATAATTCCATGTTTGTTTTATCATTGTATTGTATTGAAGTAAGGATATCTATATTAACAGAAAACTGGGGAGTATGATAGAAATGTGTGTATTTAATGTGCTTTTTTCATTTTCAAAATCATTTTTTGGAAAGTAAAGAACAATACACAATGCAATTATTTATTTTATTAGGAAAATGAATCATACCCATAGAAAAATGTGGGCTCTTTATGAACCAGATTCGTTACATTTTATAAATGACTTCCGATAAACCTTTCGGAACAAACTAAAAACAAAAGTGCTGAAGACATGTTTTAAAAGCAATTATCACATTTAACGTAATCACATTTTAATTGATGTATTTAATGTCAAAGTAACCAGAAACCAAAGACAGAGCGCTCAGAAATGCAGTGATCGACGCATACAAGACTTCACAATGAGCGACTGAATAAACCAGGCTTATATAGGCAGAGTTAACAAGAGAAATGAGACACAGGTGGCTGTAATCACACATGAGTCCGGGCAAAGGATTATGGGAAATGTAGTCCATGTAGAACATGAAGGGAGGCCTCTGGTTGATATCACACGCACCCCAGCTGGTGAGCGTAAACGCATAACTTATTGATCATAACAATTTTCCAATCGCAATCCCTGCAAGAACACCATATATTATTCCCATGAAAGACCCTGAAACTCCATACTGAGCTCCAGCAACTGAACCAATAAGAGCTCCAATCATAGCAGTCAGTTTGTGGATGTCCATGTGTATTTTCGTTGACTTCGCTGGATCTTCTTTGATTTCATATTTCACTGTAAAAGAAAATAACACTAATAAATCAGCGCTTTAGTCATTGTGAGAGCAAGTGTGGGTTTAGTGGAAAAACACTCACCGTTGAGAACATTTATCTGATAATTTGTCGGCTCACGTTCACGATATATTTCTACTCTTCTCTCAATCAGTTGATGATCTTGAGGAAGGAAGAAATCGCCATGATTCTCATCTAATTAATATTACTCCAAATTATTTTATTGAAATATATTTTTAAAAAGAAGAATCCACCTACTCTTAGAATGCGTCTCACCCATGATCTCAGTCTGTGCTCATGGAAATTAATAACAAAACAAGTGTTTCAAGCACAGAAAACATATCAAACAATAAGCAGAATTTGATGTTGTATCATCTTACCTCTCCTTCAGAGCAGGTTGTTTTTCTGTACCTTGACTCCCGAATAACAATACTTTCATTTATGCAGTTTATGGTGCTGTTAATGAACTTTGAACGATACTTTACCGAAGTAAATTAATATTTAATAACCGAGCTCTGGTGGTGTGACCTCGTAGAATCTAGTAGTTTAAAAAAATCCAGATACTTTCTCAAATCTCAGCTATACAGTTGCAAATACAAAACTGATCTGTCACCACACATTAAACACACACTAGACGCTATTTATTGATTAAACTTCTTTAAAAAATTACAATATTTGAAATATGAAACTTTCATATCTCTTTGCTCCACAATGTATTTTTCACTGCGTGAGAACATGATGTGTGGCGAGAGAGCGCATAGCAACAGTAACTAAAGGGGGCGGGGCTTTGCGAACGGTCAATTATCCCCAAACTGATATCAGCTTGATTAATAATACACACAACACAGGAAATGCATTTTTCCCAAATGTTTACGGATAGGGAAAATATTAAAGGTAAAGTATAAATAGAGCAAGAAAATATACAAAAGAAGGGGAAAATAAAGAGGTGTGAGTATGATGAGGGTGGAGGAAGGAGTGTAATGAGAAGGAAAGGAAGAGTGGAACAGGAGAGGAGGAAGTAAAAAAGGAGGATAGGAGAAGAGCGGAGGAGACTGGTGTGGAGGAAAGAGCAAGAGGAGCAATTATACGAAGACATGGACATTGTGGAAGAGGACAGAAGGGTGGAGGAGAGGTGGATTTCACCCTAATTCAGTGCTTCTTCATCTTTTTTTAAATAAGAAATGTTTTATTTATAAGAAATTCAAGACAAAATACTTTGGCATAATGTTATGTTTGAATACACATTGAAAGAAATGTTATAAATATCTAGAGTTTTAAAGTTGTTGAGATACTTGAAAAAATTTTGCTGTCAGGGCGGCACAACCGCAGATATTTTATCATGAACGGACACGGTAACGATGTTTCGCCTGATACTGTAAAGCAACAGATCAACAGAGTGAAAAGGGTTGTAGATATCTCTCAAATACTGATAACAACAGCTCATTTCGAGGATGGGTAGATATAAATTGACAAATATTTAGTTGTACCACCTGACAAAAGAAAAAAGAAAAAATGAGTTTAACCCTTATGTACTGTTCGGGATGTTTTCATCCACTATGGGGAATTTTTGAGTCTTAATTTGGCCATAACTTTCTCCGTGTTTCAGCAAATGGAATGATTTTTGGTGACAAATCTTATTTTGACACATATTTTGGGAAAATGCTTTGAAAATGTTCAAAAACTCAACAGTACTCTGTGGGCAAATTCACGACCCTTTCGTTATGATTTTAACTGCTTTAAAAATGTATCAGATAAATATTTTTTTCAATTTTTTTTGCTTAAATCTATTAATCAACCTCAGTCCTGATCAAAACTACTCAATTTAAAAAAAAAATTCAGGATTTTAACTCTTTAATTGCCAAATTCATAAATGATGTCACTGATTTGGGAAAAAACGTGTCAAAGATTAGAAACAACATTGGCTTTGATGCGTTGTTAGTTTTTGTGTAGCATCAGATTTTAACGTTTTAAAGAGTTAAAATCCTGATTTTTTTTTTTAAATTTAGTAGTTTTGATCAGGACTGAGGTTGATTAATAGATTTAAGCAAAAAAATGTGAAAAAAATATTTATCTGATACATTTTTAAAGCAGTTAAAATCGTGGCGGTTTTCAGAAACGGTAGTGAATTTGAACAATGCACAAGGGTTAAACAATTTGAAATGTTTAAGCATGTTCATGACTCAAAACTACGCATTACTTCAGTTTTTAAAAGATTTAAAAACACCTTTTTTGAAGCTTTATTTGCTCAATGGCCCATAACAAAAAACATGTTGGAAAAACATTACAATAAACATGTATTTTCATTAGTGTATTTGTACATCTAGCGGAAAGTTTTCTAAAATCATTAGAGAATACAATTATAGTATTTTACTTTTAATAAATAAATGCATTACAAATAAGAAAAAAAAGCTTTATTTTGCAGTAAAGTTGAACTGTTTGGCAAAACACACAGTAAACAAGCAGTTGAATTGTGTTAACCGCTAAATTAAAAGTATTGATTTTTATGGCGGTTGGCACATTAAAAGTATATAAACTCACCCACGAAAGATCAGAGATTTCACGCCACTAGCAGTTTCCATCTCCTCGTGTATTTCCGGTGGCTTTTCTCACTAGAAAGCACTTTAAACCTCTTCATAGTACATTGTGTCGTAAATAGTGTACATTAAATAAATGCATAAAGGATAAACAAATGAGAGTGGGAAATAATGAGCAATAAAGTGTAACTCAAAACACTTTACTTTACCCTGGTAAGTTATTATTGGTAGTTGGTTTTATGCAAAAGGAGGAAAAAATATCAAATACATAAATACAAAAAAAAAGAAAACCTTTAATACATAATGATTGCAAAATGAGGGATTTGTGTTGTCTGTTTACTTGACATGAAATAGACATCTTTTGTAATGAGATATCATACTCAGCATGGTACTTTTAAAAAGGCAAGGAGGAGATTGAAACTGTTGAAAAAAAATCTCATTTGACATTTATATACATCAACTACAGCTGTAACTATTTTACATTTGGTGTCACGACTTGCAGTACAAGAGAGAGTTCATTCATTCTCAATCAAACCCGTCACCTTGGCTCTGCTAACATCATGCGTACAGGAACGTCTCGTTTAAACCGTAAACCAAAAAATTTCATATTGTTTGTAAATAAACATCTATATCATCGTTCAGTCTACTGTTGCCCTTTTACACAGACATACTGTACAATTCCTTGATTAAATTTGAGTACTTTTAAACAACACACAAAATTGCTATTACATTGGTGATGTTCGCGGATCAATTTGACCCGCATATTTTAACATTTTAATGTTCTGAGGCAACTGTACTGACCCATAATAATCACATTTCTTGGATATATTTTGTTATTGCAGTTTTTGAACTATCCTATGAAGATAAAAAATGAGCTTCTCCCCACTTATTTTTAATACAGAATAATATTTTGTACACATAATAAATAAATTAACATAATAAAAATTAACTATCAATTATTTTTCAATCTATCTGAAATACAACGAAACCTGTTGTTTTTCTTGAAATTTTGTGACTTTTTCTCATGTAGGGTCATGAACTTGCAGGCAAAGTTTCAACACGCTGATGTATTGCGAAATGTGAATACAGAAATTTAATCTAAAAAAATTAAAATAAAACCTGCCCTTCATTCAATATTTCATTTCACTAGGAATTACATCACGACACTGAAGTAAATTCGGTTGCAACTTCCAGATGACGGGGACATGTCTAATTTTAGATGATCTAAAATCAGATTACTCCATTAATCGTCAAAATAACCAGCCAATTACTCAATAACCAAAATAATAGTGAGTGACAGCCCTACACCATTTATATTTACAATAAACCTTGCAGATAATTTTTTTTTAAGTAAAAAAAATTTAATTCAAAGGTTTACATTGCGGATATTCAACTGAATGCTTTTTGGTCAGTTTAAGTTTTTCGTCCAGATTAAAATTTTTTCTTAATTCTGTTATGCTTCAAAACCACAGCCACAGCAACAACAAGCAGGAAAACTGCTAGAACGATTGAAGTTAATGCAGCGGCCACAACTACAAGTTGATTTTCTGGAACTGACGATCCGAATTTAGTTATCATCATCACAAATATGATGAACATGAGAAGAAAGGCCATAAAGACAAGTTTGTCTTTGGTCACTGTTAAGGAAAAACAACATTAGATTTGTGCATAAGTGACATATGAGAACATGTTTGGCATTAAGAGAAGATACTCACTGTTCGGAGGATTCTTCTCTAAACTTCCTCGTCTGCACCAAAGACTTTGTGGTATGAAGACATCACCACGGTTCTCCTCCACCAGGTCTTCTATCTTTGTAAAAAGCTCACTGATCTCACTGCGGCTCTCAAGAACGTACGCTCTGCCTTCACACTTGTCCAGGATTTTTTTTGCTTTCTGTAAGTAACTTTGGACGATAAAATCACTCACACCTTCATCACAAGCGAGCAGCAGGATAGTGTGTTTCCAGACACGCTCCGACAGCAACTCCACGTGAGTCTGTGCTGCTGTAATTTCACTTAAAGACGGTTCTTCAGAGATCTTCACAGGAATGACCACAAGAAAAACGTGAGGTCCTGGAGGACAAAGTGACACGCTTCTGCCAACTTCTTCTTTTACGTTCTCTGGCACTCGGTCCCATCCTGGTGCTTCCACAACACTGATCCTCCTTCCTGCCTGTTCACACTGATGTAAAGTACAGAGACCATCTTTCACTCCCGTCAGCTTCTCACAGTTCAGCAGAGACTTTAACACTTTATTCTTCAGAACTCCAGCTCTTCCTATGATCACGATCCTGAGCTCCGGCTGTACAGAGGAGCCTATGAAACAAAGTCAAAAGACAAATTATTTGTCATGGAACATGGTATTAAAGCGCACAAACATGAGGAATAATACTAGGAGATGGACTTTAGTAACAATACTCGAGCATGAACAAACAAAGGGAAATAATGAGATAAATAAAGGCACAATATGTAGTTTTTACGTCCACTAGGGGTCACTAAACTCTTCAAAGGCGTAGTTTGATGACGCAGTGAATATGGAATCATGGAACTTGCCAATGGATCTAATAAAGTTTATGGGGAAATAATGTTTATGGATGAGTGAATGCATGTTTTATCATGACTGTGATGTGAAGTAGGGCGTGAACAAGAATCACAGACGCGATTACTAATGAGAGACAGATATCAGTGTCACGCACGAGTCCAGGGATATAAAGAAACGAGGACATTTCATTCTACTGAGCTACTCACAAGTGCTGAAATACTCCTCATACAGGTCAGTTTATTTGATGAATTAAAACTGTGAGGAAACGCAGCGCTGTTTCACTTGCTCTAACGTCACATTATCATAATAAACTGTGTTTGAGTGTGTTGAATAGTGTTTTGTGATAGTTTGTTGGCTGTATGAGACTAACAGTAACTTGGTGATATTATATACTGATGACATTCTTACACATCGTGTTGAGCTATATAAGGCTGCGTTCACACTTGTAGTTCGGTTGGTTCGGTCCGGACCAAAAAACAAAAACAAAACATATATTCCTGGTCCTCTTAGCGTTCACACTGGCATTTCTAACAGCGAACCTAAAGTTACCGAACCAAAGGCATAGGGATACGATCACGACCTGATTGGTCGGCTTTTATGACGTATATTTGGCGACGGAGCTCGCTTACCAAACATTCAAAACAACGCTGTGTTCTGGATTAAACGCCATCATTTTATGCTTTATTTTGACCAGCTGAGAACTCACGAAGAGCTCATAAAATGTTCAAAACATTCAAAACAGCAGCAGGATTTCCTCCGTTGTTCACAGAAACAGAAACTTCACCTCCTCGTTGCTCCACGTTTGCCCTCGACTCATTTTGGATACGCCGATCTTCCCGCGTCGTCAAATCAGCTGACTTGTAGCGTCGCATCTTGTGACATCACGTCCTGTTTTTGGTTGGTTTACACGTCTTTGGTCCGTGTTGCGTTCATATATCAACCGAACCGCACCAGAGTTCGTTTGGAAGCGGACCGAGACCCGTCTTTTTAGCGCTTGTTTGGTGCGCACCAGGGTTCGGATGGCAGCGTTCACATATGAACCGCACTGACTGACCAGAGTTCGTTTTAATCGAACCAAACATGACAAGTGTGATATTACAGATATTACGTCACTGACATGCGAAAGTGACAAGAGAGGGACGGGCACTATTCAAAATTGTGAATTTCTCTGAATTTACAAATTCTTGGAAACATTTAGGATAGTGTAAGTACACAGCTGAACGAAATATAGAACACTGTGCCAGTGGATTTAATGGGAGAACAGGTGAACATAATGATTAATCAAAGAGAAACTAAAGGAAACAGAATACATCACTGTTCCATAACGCTTTCTTATCAAAATATGTCTTTGTTATAAAAACACTTAGAGAAGATTCACTCACCCTGAAGCAACGCCATGACCACAGTTTAGCTGCTCAAAGAAGCTTTACAACCTGTAAAAGCGATTGTTGGTATTACTTGAAAACGTAATTCAAAAGCAAGCTTTAAGTCAGCCTTAAAATTGAGTTCATTGAAACTAAAGAAATGACCACAAACTTATGTTCTTATATGATATCTGAACAACATCATAATTATTTACAGTGAAGATTATTTAGAACATGCAGTCATTTAATACTCACTTTTGCTGTGCTTCATTGGTCAACGCCTATAATCACAGATCAGGAAGGAAGATGAACGTTATTAATCAGAATAATTTAAAATGGTATAGCAGTGAATCAGCGTAGTTTATCAGCGCTGGGTTCACAAAAACACATTTAAAATCTTAGCATTGCTCTATTATGTTGCTAATCTCAACCCTCTCACACATGAGATATATTTCCAATGTTTTCTCGAACATACATTGAAAGAATTTCCAATATAAGGACAAAGACAGACAGAAAAGCACATACAAGTTTGTAAAGACACACCGTTTGTAAGTATTGCGTCATCATTCTCCCGTCTCAGGTACAAGTGAACCTCCCCTGAATAAACAACAGCAGGAGACAATAAGTTTATTTTTAATTTGTAAAAGCAAATCAAACCAAAAATATAGCAAAACAATGCTTAATGATTATTATGAGATAACAAATTACCTTGCAATGCTAGTTGTTTTTTCTTCACTTCCGTGTATTAAACACTTTCACTTTAACTCTTCGTGATGTCATCCAGGTACACACCCCTGTCAAAATGCTGGCAGCTTAAAAAGGAGTCGACTTTGCCTACGGTGGATATTTTAGGACGTCCTCAGACCTCAGTCATACAACGAGAAGAGACACTTTTCAGATATTTATTTGTAAAAAATCTCGGACACCATTTTTCATTCCACTTCACAAATTGTGACACTTTGTGTCGGTCCATCACATAAAATCCCAACAAAGTACATTTTTGTTTGTGGTTGTAACGTGTCAAAACACTCGTTTTTCTGCAGTGAAAGTATCCTGTGCACTCGCTGCAGGGAAAAGTGAAGCGTTTCAAATGTCTGAAAACTTTCTAAACAGTACAGTGACGCCTCATGTTATGCGCCGTTTTTTGGAAGCGGATGTTTAAGTTGCCTTGAAAAAAAACAAACACCTGATCTACTACTGACTTGGTAAATGATGACTGTAGATATGAAGTGCTGTTAATGTTTTTTACTACGTGTGCGTGCAGTTTTTTAATATACATTTATGACTTAACAGCAATAAATATTCATTGCTAAATAAGGAAAAATAGTTTTTATTTTAATATTATTAAAAGTTATTTGTGTATTTTGTTCCACAGTTTTGAGGATCAGTCCTCAGTATTCTGGGAACATTTTGTGTGGGTTTTTATCTATTTTGTATGGAAGCCCGTTCCCGCCACTGTTGAGAAAAAAAAATATTCCGTAAGTCATAATAATGAGAAACTTTCTCATAATAATGACTTAGTATCTCATAATAATGACTTAGTTTCTCATAATAATGACTTAGAATCTCAGAATAATGAGAAACTTTCTCATAATAATGACTTAGTATCTTTAACTAAAAAAGTTTTTTTTTTATTAAGTTAAAGATACTAAGTTAAAGATGTTATGTCATTATTATGAGATGTTAAGTCATTATTATGAGATGCTAAGTCATAAGTCATTATTATGAGATGTTAAGTCATTATTATGAGATGTTAAGTCATTATTATGAGATGTTAAGTCATTATTATGAGATACCAAGTCATTATTATGAGATGTTAAGTCATTATTATGAGATGCTAAGTCATTATTATGAGATGCTAAGTCATTATTATGAGATGTTAAGTCATTATTATGAGATGTTAAGTCATTATTATGAGATACCAAGTCATTATTATGAGATGTTAAGTCATTATTATGAGATGCTAAGTCATTATTATGAGATGCTAAGTCATTATTATGAGATGTTAAGTCATTATTATGAGATACCAAGTCATTATTATGAGATGTTAAGTCATTATTATGAGATGTTAAGTCATTATTATGAGATACCAAGTCATTATTATGAGATGTTAAGTCATTATTATGAGATGCTAAGTCATTATTATGAGATGCTAAGTCATTATTATGAGATGTTAAGTCATTATTATGAGATGTTAAGTCATTATTATGAGATACCAAGTCATTATTATGAGATGTTAAGTCATTATTATGAGATGCTAAGTCATTATTATGAGATGCTAAGTCATTATTATGAGATGTTAAGTCATTATTATGAGATGCTAAGTCATTATTATGAGATGTTAAGTCATTATTATGAGATTGTAGGGGATTTTACAGTTAAAGACCCAAAAGACCAGATATGATGAATGAAGACCCGGAGTCAGAGTTTAAAAAAATAAATTGAAGAAAATTTTAATAAAGAATAGTTTGCAGTTTCATCAGCAGAAGCAGCTTCAAGTCTCACAAGGAGTTCGTAGGCCGCTCTCTCTCTCCTTTTTCCTCTCTCTCTTCACATTTCCACAACAATTATACTCTAACAGAGTCCACTAACTACGTCATTACTAAGACACTGATTGGTTTAGAAAACTAGACAAAACTGGTCATTTTCCACTCATGGACAGATAGTCAGAAGCATATCTCCTTCATCATGATGCTGACGAACAGACCCTGAAGTTAGGCACAGGATGTCCTTCTAGGTCAGACCTATAGGCGCCTTCAGGTCTCCAGTCCAGATGACAGCAGTCCACCAGTGCCCATAACAGACCTGTACAGAACACTGAGCGCACATACATAGATACACATGATTCAGTTTCTTCAAGGCTGAAGTTGATCTGAGTTCTGCTCTGAACAGGAAACTTTTCCAAAACATACTGATAAGTTGTACTTTCTCTCAGTCAGACGTACAGACAATATACATCAGTATTTTCTAGTGTTTGAAAATGAAAAGGAAATTAAAGGCTTTAACATAAGTTGAAGTTAGTCATTCTAAATAATTCAACATTTAGGAAGATAATTTTGTGATAATTCATTCAAAAAAAAAAAAAATATATATATATATATATATCTTGAAGCGGCAGTGGATTCCAGAATCCACCCCTTCAGCGTGCAGTTTTTTAATATACATTTATGACTTAACAGCAATAAATATTCACTGCTAAATAAGGAAAAAAAAAAAAGTTTTTATTTTAATATTATTAAAAGTTATTCGTTTGTGCATTTTGTTACACAGTTTTGTGGATCAGTCCTCAGTATTCTGGGAACATTTTGTGTGGGTTTTTATCTATTTTGTATGGAAGCCCGTTCCCGCCACTGTTGAGAAAAAAATATATATTCCGCAAGTCATAATAATGAGAAACTTTCTCATAATAATGACTTAGTATCTCATAATAATGACTTAGTATCTCATAATAATGACTTAACATCTCATAATAATGACTTAGTATCTTTAACTTAATTAAAAAAAAACTTTTTTATTTTTTTATTAAGTTAAAGATGCTAAATCATTATGAGATTCTAAGTCATTATTATGACTTCTGGAATATTTTTTTTTTCTCAACAGTGAAAGAAAAATAATACTTTTGCGGGAACGGGCTTCCATAATTTTGTGGGGAGTTCTGAGGTCGTGTAATAAAATATGATTCAAGATTTTTATTTGTCACATACATGTGCTTGTAACTTTTGTAGTTACCAAGACATTTAGTAAATAAACATTATTATTATTGTTGCCTCTAGTAATTATGTGTCAGATGTTTTGGGTTCATTTTAAGCCAGACAGTCATTTTCAAACAATAGTTGGATTAAATAAAACTACCCAGCAGTTTGGTCAAACATTTAACCCAACCGCTGGGTTAAAACAACCCAGTTGATGGGTTTGTCCATTTTCAACCCAACTTGGGTTGTTTTTAACAGTACTTTGTACTTTATGTACGCAGTCACGCAATATAAAACAATATAATTTCTATAAATCTTAAATATTTCATAAAAGAAATTCACAGATCCACAAAATTGTCAGGAGTTTCACTTTATTTTGTTTTAGAAAACCTCTAAAGAACAATACTTGGAAAAACAATTAATGAAAAAATAGCAGCACTACAGATCATCATTCCAACGTCAGAGCGCACTAAACCTAAAGATAAATCAACGCTGTACATCGTACATACTGAAGATGTTCCCACACACAACTCACACAAACATGTTTTGGTCTCAGAATTCTAAGCTTGGAATACTGAAGAGATACAAAAACAAACCAAGTACATTTGTTATAAAGTTGGCACAATCATGACTTCATTTATATGGTCTATCAAGACAATCATACATGTTATTGCTGTTAAAATACACAGTTAATTTTTAAAGGCGGCTGAATATGCGAGAACATTATGTTAAATCATGTAACTCGAGCGCTGCATACTTCTAAAAAAGCTTTTCTACGGAGTCTTTTTCCTTAAAGCTAGACCACAGATAAAGATTTATAGATATTTTAAAATACGGTACAATAGACGGTACGACGCACCTTTCAGATGCTCAGTCAACTAATCTGTGTTGTGTAGACAATTACATACTGTACATATCTTAATTTGGTCTTATTATTGCTCTTTATCTTTCCTCAATCAATTATAAACCTATAAAAATAATCTGTTGTGCGTAACGTGATATATCCAGGACTGTAAGAGCGGTGTTCAAGAAACAAACTCCTTTATCTGTAAATGAAGACGTGATTTTTAACAAATAATTTATAAAAATAAATAAACCATAGATGGGATGTTCAACAAAAACATTCACAGTTTTTGTATGAAGAAACGGAATTAAAGGCCATCAGAAGAGCATGATAAACCGCTGCAAAATCGTACAACCTATTTCGGGTTCATTTTAATCCAGCCATATAGTCACTTTTATTTAACTCAACTATTATTTAAAACATTTAACCCAATCGCGGGGGGGCTGGGTTAAAACATTTAACCCAATCGCGGGGCGGCTGGGTCGAAACATTTAACCCAATCGCGGCGCGGCTGGGTCAAACATTTAACCCAATAGCAGCGCAGCTGAGTCAAACATTTAACCCAATAGCAGCGCAGCTGAGTCAAACATTTAACCCAATAGCAGCGCAGCTGGGTCAAACATTTAACCCAATCGCGGTGCAGCTGGGTTGAAACATTTAACCCAATAGCAGCGCAGCTGGGTCAAACATTTAACCCAATAGCAGCGCAGCTGAGTCAAACATTTAACCCAATAGCAGCGCAGCTGGGTCAAACATTTAACCCAATAGCAGCGCAGCTGGGTCAAACATTTAACCCAATCGCGGTGCAGCTGGGTTGAAACATTTAACCCAATAGCAGCGCAGCTGAGTCAAACATTTAACCCAATAGCAGCGCAGCTGAGTCAAACATTTAACCCAATAGCAGCGCAGCTGGGTCAAACATTTAACCCAATCGCGGTGCAGCTGGGTTGAAACATTTAACCCAATAGTGGCGCAGCTGGGTCAAAACTTTTAACCCAATAGCGGCGCAGCTGGGTCAAAACAACCAATCTCTGGGTTTGTCAACTTTGAGCCAAACTTGGGTTGTTTTTAACCCAGCATTAGTTTAGTGTACAAGGAAGGAAAAGAGGAATTGGTGGTGGGTGAATGTTCACCATAACAGTATTTCTATATTCACATCCGGTTTGTGCCAAAGATTTTATGAATTTGTAGTGGAAGTGCATTAAATCTGGACACATATCAAAAAGACGAGTCGGCAGATTCAAACAATGATTGTACTGGTGTAACAGTCTGAGGACTCTCGGCCCGATTCGTGTGACTATAATAATTCACAGAGCCCAGCCTCGCACGCCGCTCTAGACACTCAAACCGCTTGAACGAATGAACGTATTTCAGCCATGTTGAAATTCAGGACCTGGTTTTTATGAACCGATCACAATTTCAGTAACAGCCATAAAAAAAGGCATCATAATGGTGTCATTTACATTCATTAAAGTGCTTTTTGTTCAACATAACTGTGACCCACAGCGGCCACTGAAGCCACACTCACACCACAGGAGTTTAAGGACGATTCATGCCCGATTTCCCAAGAATATGAGACAAAAAAATCATCCATGACATTGTTCTGATTATCTGGTAATGTGAGGCGTTTAAACATCCCGATCTGTTCAAGCCCGCCCGATTTTTATGTTGTTTAACATGTTTAATTAAAAAAATAAATTAATAAATAAATAAAAATCAATCATTTGCTTACAGAATATAAAAGTAAGATATCGACAGATTAACATAATCCTCCCCACAGCACATACAATAATAATAATAATAATAATATTAAATAAAGATTACTCAAAAGATACCAATAAGTGACTATCCTTCCAAAATTTCAGTAGCCTTTGTTACAGCTGGTCAATAACGTCATGCAGATCTCAACATCTGCTTGAAAGTGGATCAAGTTAAGAAAAAAAAGAAAAAAAAACATTTTCTGCTAAACTAAAATCACAGTTTTATCAGAATCAGTGGTTCGGTTCGTGTATCAAACTGGCAAAATTGCATGAAGTATTGAAATTGAAAATTGCTTATGACGTAACGAAGCCTCGTTTACTGAAATCATGTGACTTTGGCGATCCGAACTATTGATTCGACACAAAAGATTCGTAAAGCTTCATTGAAATCGTCCATCACTAGATATTGTTGAAAAGTCGTTATTTTGGTTTTTTTGGCGCACAAAAAAGTATTCTCGTCGCTTTATAATATTAAGGTTGAACCACTGTAGTCACATGACCTGTTTTAAATATTTTTTAGATCTCAACATCTGCTTGAAAGTGGATCAAGTTAAGAAAAAAAAGAAAAAAAAAACATTTTCTGCTAAACTAAAATCAAGTGGTTCGGTTCGTGTATCAAACTGGCAAAATTGCGTGAAGTATTGAAATTGAAAATCACTTGTGATGTAACGAAGCCTCGTTTACTGAAATCACGTGACTTTGGCGATCCGAACTATTGATTCGACACAAAAGATTCGTAAAGCTTCATGAATCAGTGTTTTGAAATCACTAGATATTGTTGAAAAGTCGTTATTTTGTTTTTATGGCGCACAAAAAATATTCTCATGGCTTTACAATATTAAGGTTGAACCACTGTAGTCACATGACCTGTTTTAAACATGTTTTAGTATCTTTCTGGACATTGAAAGTGTCAATGATCTTGCTGAGACTCACTGAACCATCAAAAATATCTTCATTTGTGTTCTGAAGATGAATGAAGGTCTTACGGGTGTAGAACCACATGAGGGAGAGTATTTGAGTATTTAAAACATTCTGCCTGTCAACATGTTTGATATTTAGGATTTTAAATCAGGAAAACAGCCAATGAGAGAAGCGAATGAGAGGGCTTTTGAAATCGCGACCGCGAAACCAGCAGCAGTTAGGGTTGAGTTAGGGTTGGTCGGTCAGAGGAGATGGCGAAACGGCGTGTGGAAGTGTTGCAACACGACGGCTTGAATAACACGTCTTAGAAAACATGACTTACGGACAAAGAGAAAAGCTGGGGTGAAATAGCAATGGTGTTGAACACTGTAGTGTAGAGAGCAGCTAACGCACGTCCACGTCACATGAGCGCTTACATCCACCCATGAGATCATGTGACGTGCTCTTCAGGGTTTGATCATCTGTGAAGCAGCACACACTACAGGATCATTGTAAGTCTCGTAGTGTGTGCATGTTTGAGAAAAATCTCCTCGTGTGCGTAATACAACCATATTTCATCCTCGGTTAGGATTTAAAAACTTCTGAGCTTTACAGTGTTTAACTGAATTCAGTAATAAATCATGATCATCAGTGCTTATTTAATCTATAAAGTTGGACCAATCATGTCTGACTTCTTTGGAAATGCTGTTATTGTCTTAATATACAATGTTTATATTTTTTTACAGGTGTGTTCGGTTGAGAAACCTGGTGCTTTATGGATGCTGATGTGAGGCGTTTCATGTCTCTGGAACGACCTCTGCTGTGGGCAGTTCATTCTGTCCTTCAGATCTCCTTCTGATCACTTTAATCAGTCCAGCGATGAAGAATATCACCGCTACCGCGGCAAAGTAACTCGCGTAGATGAAAAACTGCGGAGAGCAAACGAAATTGCACAGGATATTAGCAGCTTTCATTAGTGATCCGAAGCATTGAGCTGGATTCATGATTCGTCACCTGTGTGAACACGTCCAGCCCCAGACCAGCAGAATCCACCACGATCACCGTCAGAAGCGTCTGCAGCAAGAGCGCCACGAAAGTGTTCACTCCGAAAACCAAAGCATATCGTTTCATGCTCAAGTTAGCAGCAATCTGATACCTGCAATATATGGAAAAATACATTTAATATGAGCTTTCCCAAAGCGGATTTAAAGTGTAATGCATTTAAATTAGTTCTGTCAATTGATTTTAATGACTTTAATTTGATTTGATTTTACTCTGCAAATTAAGGTAGATTACTTTTATGAATGAAGGCCAGCATCACTGATACCACTGATGTCTGTATGAACTCGTTTTTTTTTTAATTAGAGACATTCAACATTACAGAATAACTGAAAGTGATCAATTTCAACATTTCTTAGACTTTAAAAAAAACTTCAAGTGAACTCAAAACAATCTTCATATAAATCCATCATATTAAATGTCAAATTTACTAGTCTAACAGGTTGGAAATGGAGAAATTGAACAGTTATCAAACACTTTAGTCTTCACTGCATATATTATAAATGAAATACAGATGAATTCTTATTAAAGCTACAGTTTCTTTGAGGAACATTACTGACAGTCATCACTGGTTTATTAGGCTGCTGTCACTTTAAGAGCTGCTGTTTCTCTTTAACTCATTAACACTGCTCTCATGAGGATACTCGACAAAACGGCCATTTTGTCAGAATTCTGTGTGTTATTGTTTGTTCAAGCGCAGAAGAGAACTCGATACTGTGTCACATGACACGACATTCACAGATCGTTCTCGTTCGTCTTGAGCCGCTTGAATGATTTAAAAGCGATCATATAGTGCAACGACACCCAAATTACGACGGACAAAACGGATGCTGCGTTAATTGCGTACATGATACGGCACTAATTTAAATATTTTAATTTAAAAGTTTTTTTAAAGTGCAAATAAAAAAATAAAAGTATTGGAGTCCGACACGGAGAACTGGACTGAAACAGTGAGCAGAAACACCGAGTTTGAGCCGTCTGTGATTTAGGAATACAGAATCTCCAGAGACGCCAGACAATAAAATGTGATTTTGTAACAAAATAATAATTTCAAAAAAATAAATAAATGTAATTTTACTTAATTTATTAATGTTTTTACTCTACATTTGTGCAGTTTTGGGAAGAATTATGGCATGTTTTAAATTTATATAATATTTTTAAAGTTTTTTTTTTTTTTTCAAAATAACATTAATTTATGTAAAATTCACTGATTTTTACCAAAATATAGTTTTAAAAATGATCACTTCAACCAGTAGATGGCTGCAGAGCTCCACGACTGCCATTTGAATAATTGAAATAAATCTACATATTATGAAATCACAATTATAACAATAAAAATAACTTTTTATCCAAGTTCAGCGTTTTTCTGTACTCAAGTCAGTTTTCTGCTGAAGTTTGTGGTCAATTTTATTGTCTCAACGTGTGTGTGTGTGTGTATTCCCTTCATTATGGGGACCACAGGTGTAGTAGTACTAGTAAATTTTGATCTTGTGGGGACATTTTGTTGGTCCCCATGAGGAAACAAGCTTATAAATCATACAGAATTATCTTTTTTGAACATGAAAAACAGCAGAACATTTTGTGTGATGGGTAGGTTTAGGGGTAGGGGTCGTGTAGGGGGACAGAATGTACAGTTTGTACAGTAGAAAAACCATTACGCCTATGGAATGACCCCATAAACCATGAAAACACAATGTGTGTGTGTGTGTGTGAGAGAGAAGGTTCTTTTGTTTGCTTTTCACAGATGGGAACTGTCTGTCCATCAAAGGTCGCTGTCGCAATGTCACTTAACACAACTTCCTAGAACTTTGTAGTCAGAACAAAATTAAAGTTATCCAGCATACAGTTGATCTCTAAAGGAAATGGACAGTTTACTTACGTTGCGATGGTGATAAGCAGCATATAGGTGGCTCTGAAGATGGTGTAGGCAGTGTAACACACCCAGATATTCCTGACGGTGTCCATGAGGTACACACACACTGCAATGACCACAGAGAACAAGCAGAGAGCAAGTTCTCCCCACACCGCCCACGGCACCTTCACAAAGCTTACAACAAACGCTGCGAAAGCACCTGGTGGGAAAAACATAATAAATCACTTTATTTTGCAAAAGCCTGTTAAAGTGCACATATTAGGCTCATTTCCAAGTTCATCATTTTATTTTTGGGGGTCTGCTAGAACACATTTACACGATTTAAAGTTCAAAAACCATTTGTCTTGCTGTACTCGGCCTGAAACGCCCCGTTTTAGCGCCTTTCTATTAAAAGGGCACCTCTTTCACAAGATGTAATATCAGTCCCCAGAATGAATCAAAGGACTTTCCACGGATGCTCGTCTTGCACTGCTCTACACATCACGTAATCACGTTGGAAAGGTCACAAGTGACTAAGGTGAAAGTACCGTGGCAGGGCGAAAAACCCCTCGGGATTACCCTCAAATACACATCATGGTTTCTCTAGATCAGACTCTTATTCCTCGTCTGGATCATGTAGATCTTTGAAGCTGCACTGAAACTGACATTTGGACCCTGTTGAACCCCATTGAAGTCTATTATATGGAGAAAAATTCCTCAAAAACCTTCATTTCTTTGAAAGACAAACAGACAGCAACAGGTTTGGGGGGAAAACAGCTTCCAGGACAAACTGTTCCAGGTAATTTCGGTGGGAACACGACTAAACATACCTGTTGTTTTCAAACAAGCTTGAAGGATTTGATTCGCTGAATAAGATGCATTTAATTAAGGTTGAAGCTAAACTCTTAAACTGAGATTGACTAAAAGAAACATAATAAGTGCCCATTAATTGAATTTGTGTTGCAACTTGAATGATTATTTGAGAGTCAGCAGATAATAAAATGGATTATAAACAGATGGCCGTACCAAGCATGGTAGAAATGGTCTCCACGTATCCATTGTAGATCTCAAAATCGCTGGAAGGCAAGATTTTCTCCCAAAGTGCTTGAGCGTAGTTAATCACCTGGAAGTAACCACATGTGGACAAAGCCCACCACACTGACCAGGCCAGTAGGGTATGAGAGGAGTAACACTGCAGGAAGTCTGCCCAGAGCATGGACAACACTTCCTGTAATCTACTCCTGCTAGTGTCGACCCTGAGAGTCTGAAAAACAAACAGATGAGTCAAAGCGAATCACAGATATCTCATAAGCACACGCATGAACATATCAATATTTCCCAATCTAGCATTGCAAAATTTGGGGAATTCTGCCATATCAGTGTCTGCCAGTCTAGGGTTGCAAAATTGCGGGAATTTCCAAAACTGAAAACTTTCCATGGGAATATATGAGAATTAATGGGAATAAATAGGGAATTTGCAAAAACAGGGAACTTAAATGTAGTTGTAAGTGCTGCTCAATATTTTTTATAACCTCTAGTACTTTTTTTTTTTTTTTTTTTTCACTATTCTTTGATGAATGAAAAGTTAACAGCATTTATTTAACATCCACTACCGTTCAAAATTTTGGGATCAGTAATTTTTTTCTTCTTTCAGTAAATACTTTTATTCATCAAGCATGCGTGAAATTGATTAAAAAAAATATTAAAGACTTGATTTGATTAAAGATTTCTATTTTTAATAAATCCTGTTCTTTAAACTTTTTATTCATCAAGGAATCCTATAAAAATATATATATATGCCCATCTGTTTCCAACATTGAGTATCAATTCAACATTAGCATATTAGAATAATTTCTGAAGGATCATCTGACATCGAAATAAATAACACGCATAACAACTGCTGCGATAATTGGATGGAAAAAAGAAATAACTAGCCAATGTTATGACCAAACAAAATGTTTATGTTTGTATATGATCTCATTACATCTCCCACAACTTCCAATGAATTTTCCAAATTGGATATTTCCAAAATTTTCCATAAATTTACCCAAAACCCCCTTGCAACCCTATTAATTCCTCTCCCTCATGTCGTTCCACACCGGTAAGATCTTCGCTCATCTTCAGAACACAAATGAAGATATTTTTGATGAAATCCGAGAGATATACACTGCAATGTCATAACCAATTTCAAGGCCCAGAAAGACAATAAAGACATGGTTTAAACAGTCCATGTGACTGCAGTGATTCAACCTTAAAGTTATGAAGAGACCAGAATACTTTTTGTGCTCAAAACAAAACAAAAATAACGACTTTATTCAACAGTTTCTTCTCTCCCCTTTCACTCTCTTACACTGTTTATGTTGTAAACACAGAGCAGCCTTCCTGGACCTTGAAAGTGGTTATGACACTGCTGTCTATAGAGACGTCAGAATGACTTACGGGTTTGGAACGACATGAGGGAGATTAATAAATGACAGAAATATCATTTAAGGGTGAACTAACCCGTTTACACTAATGCGTTTTCTTTTTAAAAGCATAACTCCTGCTGACTACGAGTTCTCGACCCTCGAAAATGGAGACTTTTAGAAACGCTAGTTATAGTTTGAAAACGCCAGGGTTGCGTTTCGGTGCAGACAGACCAAAATGGCTGCACACATTCGTTCTCCGATTAGGTCTTCTGGATCATTGCGAATTGTATTAATGGTCATGTGACACGTGTTTTTTTTCAGTTGTGTAGCGTGGATGGAGATCTTAACTAGTGGAAACGCCAGTATGGACGAGGATTGTTTTCATTTTAAAAATGCTGCGTTTAATGAAAATGCACTAGCCTATGATATTTTTAATAAAACCGGAGATGTCTCAGTCCCTCCATTGAAAGTCTAAGCAACCAAAAGGTCATAAAGGCATCGTAAAATAAATCCACATGAATTAAGCGACTCAAACCAAATACATTTTTATATTAATATAGTATAATAAAACATTTTAGAAGAGCAAACAAATAAACCATACTATGATAAAAAATAAAAACCAGTCTACCCACCGTTCTCTCATCTGCACTAAGCGGCATTTTGGAGTCGTCTGGATCCTCGATCAGCTGACTGCGGGTCATGGGTTCCAGAACGGCTTCATCCCGAGCGCTGCTCTCTCTCTCGTGAAAGAACAGGCTCTTACTGGGCATGGGGAGGAACAAAGGGGCAACGAAGGCTATGCAGGAGGACGCCAGCGTGATGACGCTCAAGTAAAAAAGAGGCACGTGTGCTAAAGACACCAGAAGCTGTCCAAGGAGTGAGCCAATGGCCGAGCCAAACAGTGTGACACCGCGACAAAAACCAGTCACCTTCTGATAATGAGACGGCTCCACAACACTGTAGATGTACGAGTAGTACGCAACTTCAGTGGCAGTGGCCAGGCCGAAGAAGAACTCCAGTAACTGCATGGCCCGCACTCCCTGGGCCTTCACGAGCAGAGCATACGTCACTATGAAGCTGGCGGCCTGGAGGATGAGCACAGGCTTGTAGCGGAGGTAATCTGTGGCAAGGAAAACAGGGAAAAGCAGGACGAGGTAGGAATATGTCCATAATGGATAGATCTCGCTCACAACCTGTGATGAAAGACAAGAGTCAATAAGAGAGCTTATGATCAATTTTAAAGCTTAAAACCAAGTTTTAAATTTAACTAAACAAAAAAAGTAATGTGTAACCATTAAATAAAAAGCACTGAAGTATCACTTTCCTTACACACTAAATACATACGAGAGTACAAATTTTAATTAAATGAAATTAAATAAATAAATACATTTATTTATTTTAATTCACTTAATTAAAATTTGAAATATAAAGCTTTGGCTTTTTGAAGAGTGATAAAAATGACAGACTTCTACATGCTTTGTAAGTGGGCAAACCTGCATAATCGGCAGTTCTCCCCACATTATACTGCCACTTTTGATCAATTTAATCGTTTAGCCCTGCCCCTCTTCGTTTAGCTCTGCCCCTCTTCGTTTAGCTCTGCCCCTCTTCGTTTAGCTCTGCCCCTCTTCGTTTAGCCCTGCCCCTCTTCGTTTAGCTCTGCCCCTCTTCGTTTAGCCCTGCCCCTCTTCGTTTAGCTCTGCCCCTCTTCGTTTAGCCCTGCCCCTCTTCGTTTAGCCCTGCCCCTCTTCGTTTAGCTCTGCCCCTCTTCGTTTAGCTCTGCCCCTCTTCGTTTAGCTCTGCCCCTCTTCGTTTAGCTCTGCCCCTCTTCGTTTAGCCCTGCCCCTCTTCGTTTAGCCCTGCCCCTCTTCGTTTAGCTCTGCCCCTCTTCGTTTAGCTCTGCCCCTCTTCGTTTAGCTCTGCCCCTCTTCGTTTAGCCCTGCCCCTCTTCGTTTAGCCCTGCCCCTCTTCGTTTAGCCCTGCCCCTCTTCGTTTAGCTCTGCCCCTCTTCGTTTAGCTCTGCCCCTCTTCGTTTAGCCCTGCCCCTCTTCGTTTAGCTCTGCCCCTCTTCGTTTAGCTCTGCCCCTCTTCGTTTAGCTCTGCCCCTCTTCGTTTAGCCCTGCCCCTCTTCGTTTAGCTCTGCCTCTCTTCGTTTAGCCCTGCCCCTCTTCGTTTAGCCCTGCCCCTCTTCGTTTAGCTCTGCCTCTCTTCGTTTAGCCCTGCCCCTCTTCGTTTAGCCCTGCCCCTCTTCGTTTAGCCCTGCCCCTCTTCGTTTAGCTCTGCCCCTCTTCGTTTAGCTCTGCCCCTCTTCGTTTAGCTCTGCCTCTCTTCGTTTAGCTCTGCCTCTCTTCGTTTAGCCCTGCCCCTCTTCGTTTAGCTCTGCCCCTCTTCGTTTAGCCCTGCCTCTCTTCGTTTAGCCCTGCCCCTCTTCGTTTAGCTCTGCCTCTCTTCGTTTAGCTCTGCCTCTCTTCGTTTAGCTCTGCCTCTCTTCGTTTAGCCCTCCCTCTCTTCGTTTAGCCCTGGCTGTGGGCAAGATCTGGGCCAGAAAACACGATCTAATCTGGGCCAAACCTCAGATGTTTATTTGGGCCACTTCTATGCCAAAGGAAATTTGCTGACTGTGTGAAAAATGTGTCCTAGCGATTGTTTAAAAAAAAAAAAAAGAACTCTCTGAAGCCTAGAAATCTTGTGATGCAGCTTTAGTAATTAATGCAGGATTTGGCTTTTGTGAAGAGATTATACTTCTAGGATTAGGAAAAAAAAATAGCTGGCAGATTTCCCATCTAACTGCTGAGAAAGTTGACTTCAAACACCCTAGTATATAGTATGCATGTATATATGTATATATATATATATATATATATATATATATATATATATATATAAAAAATATATAAAAATATTACATAAAATAATATTATATAAAAATGATCTTTTTCACTTTTTTTTATTAATGCAAACAGACAATTACAATGTTTACAGAAGAGAAATTAAATGCAAAATACAA
Organism: Zacco platypus; assembly: GCA_038088235.1. Lineage (NCBI taxonomy): Eukaryota > Metazoa > Chordata > Actinopteri > Cypriniformes > Xenocyprididae > Zacco > Zacco platypus. The sequence goes on along the minus strand of CM076074.1, from coordinate 1,625,416 downwards.
ATAAAAAGACCAACAAAACATACATAACAGCCAGTACGATTTGAGTGTGTTTGTGTGTGTGTAACTGTGAGTGGAAATACATGAATAAAGGAGCATGTAGGGAAGTACAACAGACATAACCACAGTAACAATAATAAAAGTAATAATAAACCTATTAACAAATATACTCATTTCATCGGGAATGAGGGGGAGGTTAAAGGATCAGGAAGAGGACAAATAAAGATAATATCAATAGAAATAATAATAATAATAATAATAATAATATCAATAATGGTAATATTGACACAGCCAGTGATAGTAATGATAATAGTAGTAGTTGTAATATATATATAAAAAAAAAAAATATATATATATATATATATAGTAATAATATATAATTTTATTATATAGCCTAGAGGTCATTAGTCTAGGGGTGAAGCTGCAATGTCATGATAAAGTCATTATGATTCATTATTAGTCTTAAAATTGTGTAATGATGATTATTAAATCTCAAGAGGTTTTGGTGGGAAACACATTAACTTATATTCCGGCTACAGACAAAACAAGCCAAGAATCATAATACATTTTTATTGCTTTTTTACGGATTAGTAAAAGAAGACTTAATATTTATTATTTTAGCTTGTTATTATAGTAAATAAATATCATAATTAAATATTTCATAACACTAAGAAAGCGATCTTAATGCGAGTTACGCACTTTCGCAAAAACTGAAATTTCTATACTTAGAAATTGAACGTCTCGCATATTTTTTTGTATTTTGTTGTTCATGACGATAAAGTTATAATTCGCGTGAACACGTGTAACCCTCATGACATTGACATTTCTCCATCGAAAGTACCGCAGTGAAACATTAACTCGCTCTCTCATCACCTTCACAGTCTCATTACCTCAGTCTCCGTCAGGTTTTTGTCGGGTCCGATCAGGAACGCGTTGAGGAAGGGCTCCAGAGGTCTGAGGCTGCTGAAAAATCCATAAATGCACAACAAAACTGTAGGACGAAGCCATAAATCAGACATCGTTCACGCCGGTGACTGGAAAACAGCCCATTGTTGGATCAAAAGGCTTCTGCTTCTTCTTCTTGGACTTCGAGTTTCTTCTTCTTCTTCGAGTTTATTGGCGGGTCGCATTCTTATAGAGAGCATTACCGCCACCTACTGTGGGTCATGAATCAGAGACATGATGTTTCTACTCCAGACCAACCCGGACTCGCGCTTTCAGTGTCTATATACTATCACACCATCACATCAGTATAAATAATCATACTTATAATATAAGTACGTTCTACTGTTCCTCTAATTCCACACCAATCACACAGTCCTGAAGGATGTTTTCAGAGGTGTAATCTACGGTGGCCGAGAGAGCTCAAAGCGCTGCAAATAATAAAACACATGCAAATTAAAAAAGCACATGCAAATAAAAAAAAACACATGCAAATAAAAAAAACCGTGATCATCAGTTTGACAACACATGTGCTGCAAATCCTCACAACACATGCAAACACAAAAACGCACTACGTTTACAAAAAGCGCTGCAAATACACAAACCACAACGGAAATGTTTCAAGGGGACCCCAAAAAGTGACGGACCCTACTAGGACGTGCGTCCAAAACCAGTTCAACTCACCCTTCACTCATTCACTAATCCCTATATAGTGTACGGCATTTGAGTGCACAATGTGTTCACAATCATGAAACACTATAAAAACTGCAAACAAAAATAAACAACTGTACATTATTTGATGTATTTATTATTTTTAATAAAGTGTTTTTCAGTTTTCTAGAAGCTCACGCTCACAGATGACGTGGTCGTCGAGCCTCAGGCGGCCGTTATGATGACGTCACATTAGTACGCTACAGATGATTAACCAATATTATTAAATCATCCACTAAATCAGGGTTTCTCAACCTTTTGCCTATTGCGACCCACTTTTTTTTTGTATGCCAGTCCTACGACCCACTAAGGCTAGAAATAAATAAATAAAAATAGTAAATAATAAGTAATGAAAAATAATGAAATAATTTGTTAGACCTATACCGTGTGTGCTCATAATTAATTTCATAATTCAAGTTCCACTAACTGTGTTTGCAAATTAATGGGGAGCACAACATCCACATCACTTCAGAACTCTCTGCTTGTTTTCTTTTAAAAAAAGGATGCATTTTTGTCCAACTAACAGGCCGTGGCTGCGTGCAATATTTCTGGAATAGCGATGCAATGCGATTGTTACCAAGCAACGGAGTAAACCGCCTACGCAAAGAGAGTAGGACCTTGTCCAATAAGAGCCGTTCGCTGCAGTGATAAATTATTGTGATAGGACAGTTTATAAATAGCGTTAGAAAGTTAGGACAATAATGATTAAACATACGACATTCGAAAATATGAGAACAAAGTAAAAGTCTCGCGACCCCCTCTGGAATGTTCCACGACCCACTGGTTGAGAAACAGTGCACTAAATGATCATCTCTTAAAGTTTTATGAGTGAACAACAATGCCACATATTAAAACACTTTTCTGTTAGTGAAACACATTACATGGAGTTAATGCCTACATAATATATTTTAATATTTTTTAGTTTGTGCTGTTGTGAAGTAGGGTCCGTCACTTTTTGGGGTCCCCTTGAAACATTTCCGTTGTTGTTTTGCGCTTTTTGCAGCGCGTTTTTGTATTTGTAGCGCGTTTTTGTGTTTGCATGTGTTGTGAGGATTTGCAGCACATGTGTTGTCAAACTGATGATGACGTTTTTTTTTTATTTGCATGTGCTTTTTTTAATTTGCATGTGTTTTATTATTTGCAGCGCTTTGAGCTCTCTCAGCCACCGTAGTAATCTCATGAAGTAATAATACTTCGTTACAGTACTTGAGTATTTTATATTTCTGTCAACTTTTACTTTTACTCCACAACATTTTCTAAATAAAATGTATACTTTTACTCCGATACATTTCCCCAAAGCATTTTCGTTACTTACTACAAAATAAAAAAAAGAACACAGACCGCGCTTGATCTCATTTTCCAAGTTGTGTCCGTTGAACGAGTGCGGCACGAGAGTGACCTCTAGAGGCCAAATAAAAACTATCACTGACGCCTCGTAGAGTTTGTTTGACACGTGACGTGAGGCTGCGCAGAACTGGACGCTTCAAAAACAGATTTAAACATAGACAACAAAGCGGTATGTTTTACAGTACATGTTTTCATATCACTAAAGTAATTCGTTTGTTGACTAAATGCTGCATTAGAGGAACAGCAGTGTGTTTGCCGTCGAAAATGCTGACATTAGTAGTAACGTTACCTCAAACGCTTAAAACAATACAACAAAAACACCAACAGTTTAATGTCACGATTGTTTTCCTCCATTTGCATTAGTTTATATCCATTTGCTCGATTTTATGCATTCGTTATCCAGCGGAGATGCATATTTAAATTCATGCAGCCGACAGAAACATAAATCAGAAATGTGTTCGATTTCAGTTCTTTTTTATCCGCACTTTAACACATATTTTGATTAGATAATCATCACGTGTTCTAAAATAGAAGCAAAAAACGAGTGAAAGTACATATAATATGTAAAGATGGCCATTTTTAAGCATGATTGTTTGCATTTATATGAACAGGAAACACTTTACGATACCATTTGTAACATTAAAGGTCAATAAAAGTGTCGTTCATTGTTAATTTCAACATTTTAAAGTTGCCTCTTACATTAGTTATAATGCACTATGAATTAACATGAATGATCGAGGTATAATTAACAGTATTTTTTTAATATTTAAAACTTCCAATAAACATTTAGCCATTTTTTGTTTTATTCAAAGCAAACAAAATGTAAGAAATGGAGTTAAAACAACTGTGCATAGAACAATTTTAATAATATTTTGTATTTTGCATGTACTTTTACTTTCAATACTTAAGTATGTTTAACATCAAAAAAATACTTTTCATACTTAAGTACAAAAAAAAATATCACATACTTTAAAACTTTTACTCAAGTAATATTCTAAACCATGACTTTAACTTCTACCAAAGTCATTTTCTGGTAAGATATCTGCATGTCTTTCAAGTACTTTATACACTACTGGATGTTTTCCTATTACATGCATTGTTGAATTAAATCCTGCATTCCTTCCTTCTCCCACTTGAATTCCTTCCTCTTCCTACCACTGGTTGTATTAGATTTTGGCACTTTATCCCAATACGATTGCCAGTTTTTATTTATCTCCCTTTATATTATTGATTTGAGTTCTGCTTTGCTCCTTTGCTCATTGTCCGCTGCTTCATTCCCAGACACTCCCGTATGTTCCGGAACAAAACTGAACTCTCTTATTTGATCATGTACAACAACTGTAGGATCTCCAAAACAATATCTAGTCTAGTATCTGATTCTTGAGCTTCCAGGCATAACAAGGCTTTTTTTTTTTAGTAATTGATAGTAACTCTCCCGTAAACACCGACTGATATTCTTTCCCCTCTTGCCACCTCGGAAAGATCTAAGCTGAGAAGATCTATTTTTGGTTGTGGTAAAATCCATAATGGTGTTGTTGGTAATATTACTGCTGGAATAACACTATACTCATTTAATTCCACTAATTCCCTGATGATCCAATCAAAACTATTAATTTTCCTTTTTCCCATGTTTGCCGGCTGACTATCGTAGGATCATATGTTTCAAAAATCCAGATACTTTCTCAAATCTCAGTCGCAAACGGTATTTTTTAATCGCATTACGTTCCAAAGTAAGAAAGAAATTACAGTAATTTACAATGCTTATACTCTACTGAAATGAAATGAGACACAACTAAGTGTTTGAAAGCTCCAGGTTCTTGTTCTTTTTGCTTCATCCCAGCAAAAGGTGGCGGTAAAAAACAATTTCAGCGTCTCGTCCACCGGAAACAGCAAACGGAAGAGAGAAGAAACCGCTCTGTTGTTTGATAGTAACGGACTACACGATATTTTGGATTACGTAATTAGATTACAAAAACAAAGAGTCTGCAAATCGAATAGGATATGTTTTATTTTTTTTAATGACACGATTAAATAGTGCACGGCAAACGTAATTTACTGTTTTTGTTCCTTCGTTTTAAAAGCGCTGACCCGCCGGAGCCTCGTGTGAAGATGGAGAGGTCTCGCACAGCTTTTGACCACTGGATGCACAAACACCACTTCACTTTCAGGGATAACAGAGGGAGAAACATCACCGTCCAGTGCAACCTCTGCCTCCCGAAGATCAACATCCTGTCCACCGCGAGGGACTCCACATCCAATCTAAAGAAGCATTTAGAGGTGCGTTTGCGCGTTTTATCCATTCAACACCCAAACATTGACGTTTTTACTGTGTTTTTGAGTTTGTTGGGCAAAAGTAGACCGTTTCTGGTAGAGCTCGGATCGTCACGCTGCTAAACGTGAGTAAAAATAAGCACTAAACAATATAATTCATTGATTTAGAAATGCATTGGTTTGCACTTTAAAAGCTTTTCGGGGAAGTTTCAAGCTTAACGTGTGACAGAATCAACAAAAGTGGGAGTGGTTTTGAGTTTGTTGCAAACAAATTTATTTTAATAAAAAGTGTTAGGTTAGATGTGGGGTGCTAAATCAGTTCTAGTAATAACTTATAATAGATTATCCAGTCATATAATGAGAAAGCGCTTTATTTGAAATCGAATCAATTTATTCATTAAATTTGCAAACTCTTTAGTAACGGTCGAGTCTGTAATGTAGATAAAACATTAGATATTTTTTACTTTTTTTTTTTTTAGAAAATTGTTATTGATGTAATACGTGTTTATTTGGGAATGAGGGGAAAACCGCGTGCACGTCTCACGGTTTGTAAATGACGCTTTCTAGAAGGAAAACGCCGTTTGTTTTACAACTATTAGAGATCCAACAACGACATCTTACTGTTTGTTTGTAAAATATAGTCTAAAACTTGGAAATGTGCACATCCTCTGAATACTTGCACAAAAACAGAGCAAAAGCTCGTCTGAGAAAATGGCGGACGGCAACAGTTGCGAAGCTGTGATTGGTCAGTAATGTTTTAAAGGCGGGTTTAGCCAAGTGTTCAACTTTGTATGGAAAAATGATGTCCGAAATCAACCCCTAATCCCTAAATAGTGACCATCATGTAGTCCAGTCCACGAGAAGGGAGTGAATTCAGACAATGATGGAGTGTTTTTGCTCACATGAGACCTACAATGTAAAATTTCTGTTGCTTTATAGTTTTTGAAAAAGTAAATTTTAATTTCATATACATTTGTATTGTCCTCTGAGTCAATATATATATATATATATATATATATATATATTAGTTTCACTCTAAAAACCGCTGAATTGTTTCAACTCAACGGTTGGGTTTGTACATTTTTTTTTTTTTTTTTCAAAATTTGAGTTGAAACAACCCAGCATTTTTTAGTATAGTGGACAAATTAGTCTAATTGATGATAAACTACCTTAATCATGGATTTTGAGTATGCTCTAGTTGACAATTATGGGATTGAATGAATGCACTGGATAATCTCCACCCTAAATAATACATAATATCTGGGATTGGGATGATTTCAGACACATCTATATTTCTGTATGGTTTGTGACATGTTACTTCACCCAAAAATTAAAATTTCTGACATTAATTACTCGCCCTCATGTCGTTCCACACTTGTAAGACCTTTTGTTCATTTCCGGAACACAAATTAAGATATTTTTGATGAAATCTGAGTTGTTTTTTTTATCCTCCATTGAAAGCAACAAACTCAAAGTCTGGAAAAATAGTAAAAACTGACTACAGTAGGTTTAAAAACTTCATGGAAATATCTTGATTTGTGTTCTGAAGATGAACGAAGGTCTCACGGACGTGGAACAACATGACAGTGAGTCATTAATTACAGATTTTATTTTTTTTTTTGATGAACTAACCCTATAATTCATAACGTTTGATGATTTATTATTATTATTCTTCTTCATCAAAGCACTTTCTGTTCACACTTGCAATGTAATGGTATGACGGTTTTTACGGTACACGGTTTTAAATAAATACGATTATAACATAAGTCAGGGGTTTTGTTTTGAATAAAAACCAAAGTAAAGAAAAGAGAGAATCATAAAAAAATGTCTAAATTGCGACTTTCTCCTCTTTCATTTAAGTGTCACTCACCTTGCCAGATGCGCAAACGGCAGCACACCGAAATGTCGGAGCCTGAGCCTCTTTTTCTCCCACCCAAGCGGCTGAAGTCCGCTGTCTGGGAGTATTTTGGGTATTTAAAAGACCCAGGAGGCACCATCATTGTAGATGGTTATCCAGTTTGTAGAATGTGTCGGAAAAAAGTGTCGGCTCGGGCGGGCAACACTTCAAACATGATGCACCATCTACGTGACCACCACCCCAAGGAATTTGCAAAGATGAATGTAAGTGACAATACCATAAATCGCCAACTAATAAATTATAGATCGACTTTCATAAAATTCACAAGTTTTGCAATGACTCCTTTTTTAGGTTTATAGAAAAGTCAACGTTATGCTTGTGCTTTCTGTAAGCGTTAAATGCAACATTACTATAGCACGACCTTTTATTAATGCCCAAAAATGACGGATAATAGCAAGTTGTGTGAGGGGGAAATAAAATGCATAATCATATTATATTGTACCGTCTTCATTGTACCGTGAAGATCTCATACCGTTACACGTCTAGATCCAACAAGTTAAAACAATAGTTCACCCCAAAATAAAAATAGTCATCATTTATTCATCCTCATGTTGTTCCAAACCAAGTTAATTTCATCTGTGATATTTTGAAGAGTTTTTTTGAGGATTTAGGGATGTCCTGAGTCATTGAATATTGAGGATCTGCTAATACCTATCCAATAGTTGGTGCACACTTCAAGTACATTGTTATTAAAATTAATCTAGTGTTGTCAAAAGTACTGACCACAATACCAAGTCGGTACTGAAAATTTAAAAATGTGACGGATTGGCTCTGATTGGCCATTGTTCATCAGATATGTCTGTGATTGGCTCCAATGATCAACACTTCAAAAACCTAAATGGTGATCAATGATGCTCCTCACCAAGTGGTTACACAGTGGTTACACACGCTTTCAAACTCAAACACTTTCCTGTGCTTTCGAACGCTCCCGTGCGTTGACCATATCTGATGAGCACATGAACACAAAGGCCAATCGGAGGTGTTTACGAATCCGTCACATTTTTAAAAATTCAGTACAGACTTGGTATCACGGTCAGTGCTTTTGATTAGGGATGCACCGAAATGAAATTCTTGGCCGAAGCCGAATAATAATGAAATGCTTGGCCGAAGGCCGAATACCGAACGCGGTGTTTCACATTTTTTCCATTTATTTTGCCAATTTTTTCACCATTACAATAATTAAATAGTAAAAATTTGCTTTTTACTATTTTGTGTTGCTTTTCAGAGAAATAAATCAAATAACAAAAATATAATTTCAAAATATTTATTTAACACTGAACATTTTTTTAACATTCCAGCAGATATTATACAAACAAAGCACAACATAACTTAAAATAAATAAATTAGTAATTAGTAAAAATATATTTTTATTTGGCCATCTTTGAAGGCCCCCTTCTTGAATAGCCTATGTTAGGCCTATAACTGACTGCTGAAAGAATGTAACTCTGTATGTCTACAACAACAAATGTGCATTGAATAGTGCAAAAAATGTGGATGAACCCACAACAAAACTTTCCTACTTTCCTTTTCGCTGCTGCTGTTGCCGTAGCCGCCGCCGTGTCTTTCTCGTACTCTGCATGATGTTCGGGGTGTCTTGATTTTAAGTGATAAATTAAACTTGAAGTGCCGTACGTTTTTGCAGATGCACCCCCCCCCCCCCTGGACAATTCAGCAGAACAGTGTCTGCAAACGGCCATTTTTGCCTCTTTCTCTGACACTTTAAAGTGCTTCCACATTGCTGACATGTTTGCTGCATAAAGCGCGCGCCTCTCACTCTACGCGGGTTACTATTTGATCGCGTCATTAAAAACGTCATTGTTCGGCAAAATTTATTCGGCCTTTTTACTTATTCCAATATTCTTATATAATTTCGGTTGCTGAACATTCGGTGCATCCCTACTTTTGATAACACTAAATCCAATTTATTCAGTCAGTCTGACTCTGATGGCAGATAATAAACGGTAAATAAATGTGATTCGTCACAAAAGTGTGCACCAACCATTCTGAACACGGAAGCTTGAACGTGCACGTGTGATGCGCTAGAATAGACCTCATTGGTTCTTGCGCGTCATACCACCTGCGCGACAGCTGACGTGAAACAAAGGACCGATTAGCCGATACGATCAGTAAAAAATAAAACTTAATCGGCCCCAATACCGATCCTTGTTGCACCTCAGGACATCCTTAGTTGTGACTGTACAATGAAAGTCACTGGCTTCCAGAGCCGAATTGGGTCCCATTGACTTTTATTTTATGGGCAAGAAGGACTCGTGTGCCTCACAGGACATTGATTCATTATTGTTTTCAAACCTAGAAGAAATAAATATTCCAATAACAACAAATCTTTCATCTTCTAGGGCAAGACATGCCTATCGGTCAGTGCTTTAAAGTGTCTTGGTTTCAACAAGTTTAAGCAAAGAAAATAAATGTCTTGTTTTAATTTGTCTTTGTCCTCCAGAGAAAGCATTCTGTGGTGTGTAGGAAGAGAATAAGGGACGCCCCAAGCAGGGATGGACCGAGCAATTACGGAACGAGCATTTTGGAAATTCAAACGGATGAATCGGCCGAAGCAAAAGAAGCGAAGTCCGATCCCACCATTTATTATCAAACACAATCCAGGCTAAATGCGCTGGTTTTTAACTTTATAGTGGAGGACGTGCAACCCATTTCAATTCTCGAGCAACCCGGCTTCAGGAAGTTGATTGAAGCGCTGAGCAGAGGCAAAAAAGTCATGAGCCGAAATGCTTTCGTCACCAGGCTTGATGTGGCGTTTGATAAAATGAAAGGGGAGCTAAAAGCGAAACTCGACAAAGTGCAGACGTTGTGTACAACTGCTGATATATGGTCGGTCCAGGACCGAAGTTATTTTGGAATGACGTGCCACTGGCTCGAGGACAGTCTCGAGAGGAAATCTGCGGCTCTTGCCTGCACAAGAATCCCCATCAGCTACACTTGTGAAACCATTATCGCTAAAATCCAAGAAATTCACTCTTCTTATAACATCGAGAGCAAAGTTCAGGCCACCGTCACTGACAATTGTAACAATTTCGTGAAGGCTTTTAAAGAGTTCTCCTCTGAGGACGATCACGACGTGGAGGACAGTCGATTCGAGGATCTGGGCAGTATTCTTTGCGACGGCGAAATGGGTGGAGACTTCTTTCTGAGTTATTTCTTACCGCCTCACCAAAGGTGTGCGGCTCAAACGTTGAACTTGATTGCCTCGAAGGACCTAGCAGATGCGGTCTCGAAGGGAACGGCGGGTAAACTGCACAGTAGCGCCATTGCGAAATGCGCGGCGATATGGCACAAGACCCATTCCTCTATAGAATCCACCGCGGCGTTGGAGTCCATCGCAAAAATGACAATCGCGGTTCCTTGCCTGAATAAGTGGAGCTCGGAATACTACGCCATTAACAAGCTGATGTCGCTTACTGATTCGCAGCTCAACGAACTGACCGAAGCCTTGGGCGTCACGAGTTTTACACCCGACGAAACCGCGTATCTCACAGAATACACGGACGTCTTCAAACCGGTGGCTTTTGCGCTGGACCTTTTGCAGGGAGAAGAAAAGTGTTTCCTTGGTATCGTGATACCAACGTTGTTGACGCTTAAAAGGAAGCTGGAGGAGAAGGCGGCGAACACCCACCTTTTCTCCAAAGTCATTGAGAACACCGTTAAGGCCATCGACTCTCGCTTCAAGCAGGTGTTTGACAGTTCCGAGGCTAGATTGGCCACAGTCACCATGCCACAATTCAGATTGTGGTGGTTACCAGAAGATGAGAGGGAAGCTCTCCGAGCACAGTTGATCACTGAGGTTGTACAGGTAGACCAAGGGACTGAAGAAACCGAGACCAATGGAGGCTCGGTTCATGAGGATGAATTCTTCTCATATGGACCTGGAGGTTCTGGCAACAAAAGCGAAAAGAGGGAAGCTCCAGAAGAGGTGTGGCTGTATCTTCAGGGCACAAACAAGGATCTGAAATGCCTAAATGAGTTTCCAGGTGTGAAAAAAGTGTTCATCAAGTTCAACACAACTCTGCCCTCGAGTGCCCCAGTGCAACATCTCTTCAGCAACGGAGCCAACGCCGTGACCCCGAAAGGAAATCATCTCGCGGACGAACATTTTGAGCGTGTGCTCCTCTTACGTTACAACAGCAAAATCACCACGGCGTTGGAGTAACATTGCTGATGTTTATTGTAAAATATATTTTTTTTTAATAGTTAATAGGAAATATGTTATGTCCATCCCCCACCCCTCAAAAATAGTACAACTATTCCACACAAAAAGCATGTGCCACCAAATAAAATTGGGAAATGTATTTCTTAGTAAGCGTGTAAACAAAAAGAGATTTGTTTCTTTTAAAGCTTGGACTAGTGAACTGTTCGTAGAACATGGTAGTCATTGAATAATCATTATGTATAAGACTAGAGCTTACTCTAAATTAAGATTTGTCATGTCCGGAGCTGTTGTAAAATGCTTAATGCATAACTGTAACCACACGTTAATGCGACATGTTGCTGCATTGCGAAGCAACTGTATCACTTGGTGGAAGAATTGTTTATTCTGATTCCAATTACTAATAAAAGTGTTTTTTGAATATTTGATGCTTTTATGATTTGTGCACTTTTTTAAGAGCAAGAAGAAAATTTAAGACGTAGTGATTTTACTATGATTATGTGGGTTTTAGCAAAGTCCTTTTCAAGGGAAGACTGTTCACTTGGCGGCCATATTTGCAACGCCTCCGGGCAGGTCGGATTTTGGATTTTTCCCACCTCCTTCAAGGAAGTGATGTCTGGACGGCCACTCAAAGTCGGAACTCTGGGTACATCGATCAACCATGTCGGCGCGTCCTGCTTCCAATGAATATAAACATAAAAACAAACTTTAAGATTAAACATTAACCCTTGTGCATTGTTCAAATTCACGACCCTTTCGTTATGTTCTGAAAACAGCCACGATTTTAACTGCTTTAAAAATGTATCAGATAAATATTTTTTTCAAATTTTTTTGCTTAAATCTATTAATCAACCTCAGTCCTGATCAAAACTACTAAATTTAGAAAAAAAATTCAGGATTTTAACTCTTTAAAACGTTAAAATCTGATGCTGCACAAAAACTAACAACGCATCAAAGCCAATGTTGTTTCTAATCTTTGACACGTTTTTTCCCAAATCAGTGACATCATTTATGAATTTGGCAATTAAAGAGTTAAAATCTTGGATTTTTTTTTTAAATTTAGTAGTTTTGATCAGGACTGAGGTTGATTAATAGATTTAAGCAAAAAAAATTTGAAAAAAAATATTTATCTGATACATTTTTAAAGCAGTTAAAATCATAACGAAAGGGTCGTGAATTTGCCCACAGAGTACTGTTGAGTTTTTGAACATTTTCAAAGCATTTTCCCAAAATATGTGTCAAAATAAGATTTGTCACCAAAAATCATTCCATTTGCTGAAACATGGAGAAAGTTATGACCAAATTAAGACTCAAAAATTCCCCATAGTGGATGAAAACATCCCAAACAGCACAGAAGGGTTAAGTTCATGTATTAATGTTACCTTAATTTATTTTCGTCAGCTGTTTTCAAAGTGATTTAATGTTATTTTTATTCCGTTTTGCCATAATTGACAAAAAAAAACAAAAACAATAAGCTCTCGAGTCATGGCGACATACGGTCAACATGTGAACGTGACACAGGAGTGACTGGACTGTGGTCTGAAGTGGGACATTTCCATGTCCATCCTCGACTGGAACGCAGTATTAGACCCACTTCCATCTATGTGTATCGAGGAATCATGAAATTTCAAAAAAACAAAAAAAAACTGCTTGCTGAACTCAGAATTAAATGACATATTTCAAATCAGCAACAAAATCTGACATGAACTGTCCCATAAATATTGTTTCTTAATCTCAAATAGTGTTAAAAAAAGCTTTTTTTTCAGGCTAGACCAGCCAATGCGCATGTGCAGTCTCAGAAACTCCAGTTCTGCGGTTGACGCAATAATTTTACCAATCAGTGATTGGCTCTTTTACTTAGAAGGCGGGACATATTCAGCCATATTGCGCGTTGCAGTTTCTCCCATTCATAATCAGGGCTGGGTGGGTTACTTTTAAAATGTATTTCACTACATATTACAAAATACATGCTTTAAAAAGTCATTTGTAACGTATTTCGTTACATTACTCAAGTTTAGTAACTTAATCTAAATACTTTAGAATACTTTGGAATACTAATAAGTGTGAAACAAACACAAAAAAGGTCATTGTGAGTTTTTATCTCACAATTCTGACTTTTTCCCTCAGAATTGCGTGATATAAAGTTGCAATTGTGAGTTATAAAGTCAGAATTATGAGATATAAACTCACAATATTGAGAAAAGTCAGAATTATGAGATATAAACTCACAATATTGAGAAAAGTCAGAATTATGAGATATAAACTCACAATATTGAGAAAAGTCAGAATTATGAGATATAAACTCACAATATTGAGAAAAGTCAGAATTATGAGATATAAACTCACAATATTGAGAAAAGTCAGAATTATGAGATATAAACTCACAATATTGAGAAAAGTCAGAATTATGAGATATAAACTCACAATATTGAGAAAAGTCAGAATTATGAGATATAAACTCACATACTAAATTCACAATTGCAAGAAAAAAGTCAGTATTGCAAGTTTAAATCTCCCAATTCTGACTTTATAACTTGCAATTGTGAGTTTAAATCTCGCAATTCTGAGAAAAAGGAGTCAGAATTGTGAAATTGTGAGGGGAAAAAACAAATTGCAAGAAAAAGTTGCAGTGACGAGTGAATTATAAAATGACTCACAAAACATGAAAACAGTGGAAAACATGAAACTGAACTCCTCTTTTTCAGACTGTCAGAGTCAGAGAATCACCAATCGCTGTTTAAATGACATTAAAACTCAAAGTAATCACTTTGGTAATCTAAAACACTTTTCAGATGTAACTGTAATCTGATTACCACCCATTTAAAATGTAACTGTAATGAAATACAGTGACTCAAACTTTGCATTTTAAATTCGTAACTAAGTTACTTGTATTTCGTTACTCCTCAACCCTGAATATGATCATAATAGGAGTGGAACATCTTTCTATATATAGTCTTTGGTTTTAGGCAGCTGATTTGTGTTTTTACCGGTGTTAAAACCAAACGAACACAGCCATTAGTGCTTTAACTTGTTCTTCTGGGATAGAAGAGACCTTTTAAACCCAGCGTTGCGAGCCCATTGAACCTGATCTAAAGCAGGTTGGATTTATATAGATTTGTCAACTCTAAATCTACTCTGAAACTCTGAGTTTGTTCAACAAGCTTCACGCAACAGAGTTTGACATCCCTGATCTTATCCCCCTTATTTTGTAATTTGGAAGTGGGATATTTTCTACGAATGTGCAAGACTTCTGATTCATCAGCTGCTGTCGGTAAATAATTAGAAGAATAACGAAGTATATGGAACAACTATTTGGGTTACAAACCAATGTGTTTATGATTATGATAATAAAATAACAAATACCAGTTTGTGATAGAGGTTAAAAAAAAAAAGGCAACATTTCTACGTTTTGCTCTACAATGCAAATTACTAAGTTAATTAATTATTTAAGTTTGATACTTATTATATAAGATTAATAGGTAATAAACAATAAATAAACGAGGTCTCGGCTGCTTATGAGAACCAAGAAAGGAAGCAAAGAGACATTAAAATCCAGAGGCAGATCTTCTTTTATAGATCTTTTCTCAGGGAATTATTTTATGTATTATTCATGAGTCTGAAAATAACATTTAATTGTTTCCCGATGTATTAGTTCCCATGATTCACAAGCACTAGGAGTTTGCCTGTATGTGAGATGCATCTAAATGCCTGGGATATCATTAACTCAAACTGGGAAAAGAGTACTTGCAGGTTGAGAGCTGCGGGATTCAAGGACCGTACCAGTTAAACCGGTTAGAAGAAACGAACGTATAATGAAGTTCTGTGTTGCTTGGCAACCATTCTGCTGAACGCTGTTGAAGAACTACACCGCTCGACAGAAAGATTGTTTGTTTCGGGTCAATGAATTTGTGTTGTTGTATGCTTATTTATGAAACATCGCCAGCCATAACCATCTGAGAAGAAGTCCTCTGTGAGGTTTACACTGATTTTAGAACAGACACTCCGTTCTAAAATCACTGTAAACCACAACTACATGGGGATAATTCAGTTGTTTTTTTTGTTGTTGTTCATGTTTTTGAAAGAAGTCTCTTAATTATGACAAACCTAGACTGCATTTATGTGATGAAAAATACAGAAATAGTATTACAATTTAAAATAACTTTTTAAATATATTTTACAATTTATTCCTTTGATCAAATCTGAATATCCAGTAGCCATTACTTTAGTCGTCAGTGTCACATGATCAATCAGATTTGAAATATATCTGATAATTATCAATAATTGTGTGTATATATATATATATATATATATACACATACATATATATACACACATATATATAATTATATTATATATACAATATAATATATATATTTTTATATGTATATATTAATTTAAATACACACACATATATATATATATATATATATATATATATATATATATATATAAAATAAATAAAAATATATATAATTATATATTTGTGGAAACTATTCTTATTATATTTTGGTAGTAAGAAATTAATAGATAAGTTAAAACTTTTAATAATCAAAGAATCCTGATTTTATTTTTCTAAAACATACAACAAAAAAAACATTACCGATTAATCTGTACAATTATGGTGAATATGGGATATGCACGTGACGTCAGTGTCGGCTGGAGTGGCGCGAAAAACACATCTAAAATGGGAAAGAGCTTTGCGATTGACTACAAATAGATTTGATGAGAAATGTGAGGTATATTTTTACAGATTGCCGAAAGCTGCAGAAAAGAGAAGCAAATGGATTGCTGCAATTCACAGAAACCACAGCGAAACGTGTATTTGCAGTTATCATTTTGTCAATATGTTGAATTTTGTGGTAAAATCATATATGTGTTGTTATATATTGTATTGACAACTCATCAACTAAATATTTGCCATCTTATATTCTGGATAATTGGATGTTTTTCATTAAACATTGACAAAAACTACAAGTTTTAGGGCTGGACGATATGACGAAATACATATCATCGCTAGTGATCACCCGGATTTACACCCACCTTTAAAGCGTTCACAGGTAAATTTACTCGTATTTCCCGTGCGTCGAAATCAGTATAAATGTCAGGAAACATGATTCCTGGCGGCGCGTCAATATCCATGGATCTTTGGTAGGGATAAAATGATAATCGTTTGTTTTATTCAGACCCTTTCCACGTGATGACGCGTTTTAACGGTCTTCAGTATCGTAAATCCTGCAAAGATTTTATATTTTAATTTTTTTTAAAATATGTATGTAGATTTATAACACTATACTTAGTACTTTATTACCGTTCCATCAAGTTACAAAAAAATAAAAAAACGTTTCTAATGCAGCGACTGACAGTAAAAATGACATCTTTCTCTCTTCTAATCGCCATTATCAGTCACTTTCTATTTTTTCTCTCTTTTTTAAAGTTATGAAAACACTATTGTGGCGTTTTTCATTTGCTATTTGTACAAATGGAAACACAAAAATATATTTAATGAATTCACCGCTATAACTTTGACGCCTTCCGCTTCTAAGAAACTCGGAAATGTGTGAGTTATATTTATGTAAGTTGTAATGAACACTATATCGAGTCTAAACTTTAGTTTAAACGGATAATCGTTTGTTTTACTCTAGTTTTATCGGTTTCCACTTTTAAATCCAGTCTTTTCCACTCAGTCTGGCGTGTTCCGGCGGGAAAGTGACGTCAATGCATACCCTCAATTGACGCGGTATTTTTATTGTCAAATATTGTAATTTACAACAATAATATATCAATTATTAATTGATTATCAGCTAAAACATTTCATGGCTCTGACTGTTGTTCCTTTTAAAGTTTGCTTCATTTTCTTTCTCAACGACAGCTCAAGCCTCGTCATTCTTCATCTCTCCTCCAGGGGGCGATCGACAGGCTCTTTTCTCTTCCAAAACCCTAATATCTCAATAATTCAACAGTCTCATGGTCATGTGATGTTGGTAAACGTCACGAACACTTGCAATTAAACAGATCTTTTTTTTTAGTATTAATACATAAATATTATTTATGTATAGGACATATTAATAATATAGTTAACTAATAAAAATTGATATATTATGGTTGTAAATTACAATATTTGACAGGCCTAATAGTTACTTGATTTTACGCTGCAAGTAACAATGCTAATATTTATCTAAAATTCACTTTCAAACTGTTCAGATCTTCAAGCTTATATTTGTCTGAATTCATTTTATTATGATTAATTCTGTTTAACGTTTTAATGATCAGCTTTTCATTCAACCCTGAGCTGGGAATAAATCTAAACTTCCATGTTTATGTGGTAAATCCTTTCTGAATGACCTCATCTTTTCCCAATACTTTAAAATGACACGGAATTAAACCTTTTTTTCTCTCTCTCTCTCTGATCACATAACTAGCAAACGAGTACATATCAGAAATTTTTATTGAACAATTCAATCTTGATGATAACAAGTGGAACGAGGCGAATTCTATTTCAGTACAAAACAAACGGGGCTGTAGGAGAGGAAACAGCAGCAGTGGTTTTCTCTAGTCCATCCTGGCCTTCAGGGTGCGTGTGGTGATCTTATCCTTCTCGCTGTGGAAGAACAACATCCAGAATTACAACTAGAAATATAAAAAACTTCATAGTCGTGCATTACTTCATTCAAGTTCAAGAGGTCAAACATTTGGAATAATCAATGTTATGTTAATTAATGCATTTAATGTTTTGAAAAAAAGTCTCTTATTTGTTATTTGATCAAAAACAGTAATATTGTTAAATATTATTACATTAAAAAAAATTCTATGTGAATATACAGTAAAGTTTCAGTGTCACATGATCTTCACAAATCATTCTAATGATGATGATTTAGTGCTCAAGTAATAATAATGGATATTATCATCATGCTTTTGTTTTGTTTTTCTTAAATATTTTAGTGGAAACATATTTTTAGATGAACAGTAAGTTCAAAAGAACAGCTTTTATTTGAAATAAATCTTTTGTATCATTATAAATAGTTATATTTATTTATTAACTGCCACTTGAATCAATTTAACGCATCCTTGTTGAATAAACATAAAAAACAGTTTCCATCAAAATCTGCAGCAGATTTCTGAAGGATCATGTGACACTGAAGGCTGGAGTAATGATGCTGAAAATTCAGCTTTGATCACTGGATATAAATTATATTTTACTATATATTCACATAGAAAACGGATGATTTACATTGTAAAAATATTTCACAATTTTTAATGCATTTTTGATCAAATAAACACGGCCTTAGTGAGCAGAAGAGACTCTTTTAAAATCATTCTGAACACGTGACCCCCGGTAAAAATAGCCATCGTCACACAGTTGTGCAGATTAAAGTCCGTTAATGACGGTCACGTGATGAAACACTCACATGACATGAACGACGACTCCCATTCCAGACACGGCGTCTCTGTCAACAGCGTTCAGCATGGCCTGTGAGATGGTCTCAAACAAATCCTCTGGTTTCTAGAGAACACAATCATCAGCCTCTGAGAAAACGATCACCGGTCAGCCTTCACGTGCGCTGATGTAACTTCACTTACCATGTCAGGTTCCCACAGCGACTCGCACATGCCGTACATCTGCTCTGAGCAAGTGCCGCTCACGACGAAGTCTTCCGTTACCATTGGGCACCCGATGAGATCAAGGGAGCAGATGAAGGGTTCAAAGGTCTTTGGGTCCAGACCAGCAATCACAGGCTCGATGTAGTACGGCCCAAACCTGAGACAGGGACGTGAAAGGTTGCTATTCTGTACAAAGCATGCGTGGAAATGATCTACAGGTGCAAAAATATTACATTCCCTCTTTCTGGGAGCACAGCTGATTCAGCTCCTTAGTAAGTTTCGAAACGAACGGGTCGGTCAAGGGACATCCAAAATGTGTGCTGTTGGTGTGTGTCCGGAAACGCTGTGCTAGGTATAGGAAGGACGGCTGACTACATGTGAACGTGAGAGACGAGCTCATGCGTATGAATGGAAGTCAGCCTTGGCCAATATTTGGCATTTTTAAAATATTGGCAAGTAGGGGTGTGACGAGATCTCGCGAGACTAAAACGTGACGAGATTTCTCGTCGAGGTGAAAATTTGTCTCGTCGTGCTGTCAGTGAGAAGGTGAAATTATTATTGAAGATGCTCCCGCCACTTTCAAATCCTTTGTGTGGAAACATGTTGGTTTTCCAGTAGAAATAATAAACGGTGAAAGAATAACACACAAGACACAAACAATATGTAAACATTGTAAGAAAACTATGCCAAGGTTGTACAGACTCTTAGGGGCCGCTCACATATCATGCGCATTTTCATTCGCGCAAAATTGAAGCGACGCGGTCGCGACCCGCATGCGGTGCGGTGCGCTCGTTTTTTCCTGGCGCACCTGTGCCGCGGCGAGATGAAAACATCCCGAACGCCCCGAGCTCCCGAACGCTTGCAAAAGGAGGAAGCGACGCGGCCGCGCTTTACACGCTTTTTTAGGCACGATATGTGAACGGCCCCTAAAGAGGCAGAAAGCATCGCTATCACTGCTGACGGTTGGACTTCTCGGTGTACGCAGAGCTATATCACAGTTACAGCCACACAATCTATAGTGACTTTGTACTGCAGTTAAAGTGACACTTAAAGTGTTTTTTGAATTTTTTATTTATATGTTTATTTTATTTCTACTGTTTAATTTATGTTCAATCTGTAGAAAGAAGTTTTCTCATGTGAAATTATACAGGGCAGAAAACAATTAGTTGATTTTGTGTTTGCATGTTGTTTTACTGCAAATAATTCATTAAAATAGAAGTAAAAATGACATGCATTACAAGTTGATTTCAAAATGCACCAACATTTTTGCATTTTATGATTTTCAGTTTAATAAAAGACTATTTTCCCTTCATACGTTTCATTATTGAGGATTTCTTAAAAATACTATAAAAATCTTGTCTCGTGAACCCAATCTCGTGTCTCGTCTCGTGGGATAGGGGTCTCGTCACACCCCTAATGGCAAGTTTTTCTGCTTTGGCTGATGTGTTGGAAGCAGGACTTTTATTTTGACAGCGCTGAGAAATCGGGTCTTCTTTAGGACCCAAAGTGATCCCACTGGTTCAACGGACTTTTAATGGGTAATATTTTTATTGCTTGATTATAATTCCTGCAAAATCAAGTCATGATTTATATCGTTTAAAATATGATATGACGATTAATGTCTTTTAAATGACGTGGTTCATATACTAGTATATAACTGAAGCTAAATCAAGCATTTCTCATTCTTACTGTTTTTATAGTTAGCTTACGTACTAGCATAGCATACATCTACCTGACTAGCCTGCTAGCTTA
Source organism: Zacco platypus (assembly GCA_038088235.1). NCBI lineage: Eukaryota > Metazoa > Chordata > Actinopteri > Cypriniformes > Xenocyprididae > Zacco > Zacco platypus. Next base: position 1,604,702 of record CM076074.1, on the reverse strand, counting down.
TGTTTTTAGCTTCCGATATCCATTTCCAGTTAGTTTTATTATGTGATACATAGGTATTAATTTTATATTTCAAGCATTTTATTTGTGCTCTTGTAATAAACTTCGTACAATAGTGAAATAGGTTATAATAAGTCAAGACATCATAACTTTTGATTAGGAATTACCGCTTCCATCTTCATATTGTCTCTGTTTAACAGTTGTCGAATATGTTACTGGGTAGAAGTGTTAAAAAGTAAACTGCATACATAAATAAATAACAGGGTTAGCTTTTAATATTATCATTGCAATTATTGTATTGTTATTTTTGTTTGTGACAGAATGATGCGCAAAATAAATTCACAAAGAAAAAAAAACACTAAATAATAAATCTAGATTTTGGCGTTCCGTTTAAACACATTGCATGGGTTCCACCAGTAGAGGGCGCTCGTGCAACGCAAGCAACGTTGTACATCTGAGTGAAGTTAGCATAAAAAATGGATAAATGCAAAAGTTTATGGGCACCGTTGCTCTCAACTTCATTTAAAGCGGGAAAAATAGGAACTAGCTGCGTTTTAATTATCATATAATCGAAATTGCGAATTGAAAATGCGGCGCCAATGGAAAACACGTCAATATCGCAAAAACTGCCATATATTGCAAAAAATGTTTACGCTTGCATGAGGTGGTTTTTCAGGCACAAAACTGTCAATTCGAGCTGCAACAATTACGAAAATACATCGACATCCGTGAAATGCGTCGACGCGTCACACTGTTCACATTCATCTGGCGTAATGGCGGCTTCTGCTCCTGGGAACGGAGAAAGTTCCATTCTATCACAAAAACCCAGACCACGATGATCAAAAGTATGGGAATACTTTAAACAGAGGCCAAATAAAACGCTCCTTTGTTCCCTTTGCAGAACCAAAATGGAGTACCACCTCTGGAATTGGATCTCTGACAAATTTTTGCGCGCGCAAGATCATATTTTGAGCGTGAACTGAGTTGAGGAGAAAATCTTCGTCTCGCAAATAAGAAAATATTTCGAGCGAACAAAAATCAGTTTTGCATTTCAAAGAAGTTTATTTGGATGTGCGCGGACGTTCTCTTTCACACGTGTGAGGTTTGAGTCGCTCGCGCTCCTGATTCCCGCCCCGCGCGCTCGCTAAGCACCGACCGCTCGCCTGCTCAACACAAACCAGCGTTACAATGTGCCAAAATTCCTGCCAATCAGAGATGAGGCTGCTAAATTCTGATTGGCTGGCTTGACAACTAATCACAAGACTCGCAGCATCACAGACAGAGCAAGAGGAAAAACACATGGATCAGGAGACGTTTGTTCAATGGCTTGAACACTATCAAAGTTCCTTTAAGACTGTAGAGAAAGTCTTTGACACTCTTCATGTTAAAGTTCAAATGTCTTCCACTGGACGAACACACATAATGACTTATTTTTAATCAAAATCAAATCGTATTATTACATAATGGCGTGTCCCAGTGTTTCTACACCTCAATGAACTGATAAATTAGTTCGAACTTCTTACGTAAAAAAAGATCACTAGATTAATAAAAAAAATTAATAAAAACAATCGTTAGAGTAGTCGACAGAAAAAACAATCGTTAGTTGCAGCTCTACTGTCAATCTCCCAAGTCACGTGACGTCAGTGTTGCCAAGTGTGTGTTTTCCGTGGAGTTGAGCTACTTTAACACAGTTGCCGCGGGCTGTTTTCATTTCAATATCATGTTATTTTGGGGTCATTTCAGCAAAATAACATGATATTTAGCCCCTGGAACTCCACCAAAAACACAGATTTTAACCCTTGGGGGACCATTTGCTATTGCCTTTCCATTTCCAGGCTTTAGTTTTAGTATTTGGTGCGAATGTACAGGAAGCAGCAGGGAAAGAAGTGCGTTATGTACCTCCTCTCATACAGAAGATTGGACACCATGCTCATGAAGGTCTTGGGCTTGATCTGACGGCCCTCCTTCAGCTCATACAAGTTCAAGCGGAACTTCAGCCTTTGAGATCTGGAGTAAAAGGAACAAGGTGACATTAAAAGCTGAAACGACAAGTGTTGTTTGGAATCGACAGACAACAGCATCGTGTTCTTACACCGTCTGTACGTCTGTGGCGAGACCTGCCAGCCCGATGAAGAGTCTGTCTCCCATGGGGAATAATTTCTGGAAGTCGGTGCTGACCAGCTGTGCCTGGATCCCAAACCTCCGGTCCGATGCTATTGCCACACAGTCCTTTCCCCGCATCGCCATGACGGCGCCTCCATTATACGACATAATAGACTGTAGGCAGAAGACAATGAGATTGTTAATTTCATCCCTTAAAACATATCTTTCATAACCAAAGTGACATATTTAAAAGGATTTATTCAAGCCTTCAAATAGCTTGAATGTAACTCTACACCCTTGCCTCATTTAATATTCGCGGATCTATGAATATGCTAATTAGCCCCGCCTCCACTCGCTCACGCCAGCTCAGAGATCCACTCGGTCAACTTTCTGAGGTAAACGCTGCACAACGGTATCGCTCTTTACAACGTCACACACATGACGGTTATTCACATGATTCGTCTTTTGCTTGACTACATTATCAAACGGCTAATAATGTGTTGCTAATGTTGTAAGGAATCGAACCGCTGCCTTCTGAAAATCTGCATATAGTTCATCGTAATATACATCATACACCTGCTATATTGATAAATCTACACGATTTTTTATATCTACAGAGATATATTCTCTCGAGACTCCCCTCACAGTTAATGATATGCTAAAGCCCGCCCACACTTCGACGTGATTGGTTACAAAGTGCTTTGTGACAGAGATTTCAAATCGCGTTTTAAACGATGTTGACATGAATTTGCACACGTTTCGTCGTAAAGCATATTGAAAACATCACATAGGCTTATAAACAACATTACAAAATTGATTTTCAGCACAGCTGGACTGCAATTTTATATAAAACTCTGATTAGACATTTTTCAAACAGCTATTATATAAAATTAAATACTAAAACGTAGATCTGACGGCATATTACAGCTCTAACACTGAATTCCCCTTCACATACAACTACAACTATTATGATATGATCAGGGTTGAGGAGTAACGAAATACAAGTAACTTAGTGACGTATTTAAAATACAAAATTTGAGTGACTGTATTTCATTACAGTTACATTTTAAATGGGTGGTAATCAGATTACAGTTACATCTGAAAAGTGTTTTAGATTACCAAAGTGATTACTTTGAGTTTTAATGTCATTTAAACAGCGATTGGTGATTCTCTGACTCTGACAGTCTGAAAAAGAGTTCAGTTTCATGTTTTCCACTGTTTTCATGTTTTGTGAGTCATTTTATAATTCACTCGTCACTGCAACTTTTTCTCACAATTAGTTTTTTCCCTCACAATTGTGAGTTTGTGTTTCACAATTCTGACTTCTTTTTCTCAGAATTATGAGATTTAAACTCACAATTGCAAGTTATAAAGTCAGAATTGGGAGAAATAAACTTGCAATACTGACTTTTTTCTTGCAATTGTGAATTTAGTATGTGAGTTTATATCTCATAATTCTGACTTTTCTCAATATTGTGAGTTTATATCTCATAATTCTGACTTTTCTCAATATTGTCAGTTTATATCTCATAATTCTGACTTTTCTCAATATTGTGAGTTTATATCTCATAATTCTGACTTTTCTCAATATTGCGAGTTTATATCTCATAATTCTGACTTTATAACTCACAATTGCAACTTTATATCACACAATTCTGAGGGAAAAAGTCATAATTGTGAGATAAAAACTTGCAATGACCTTTTTTGTGTTTGTTCCACACTTATTAGTATTCCAAAGTATTCTAAAGTATTTAGATTAAGTTACTAAACTTGAGTAATGTAACAAAATACGTTACAAATTACTTTTTAAAGCATGTATTTTGTAATCTGTAGTGAAATGCATTTTAAAAGTAACACCCAGCTCTGTACATAAGCACGTCTCTGATGATTAATTCATCTCTGGCCCAGTATTGAAGTTCAGTTAGTTTCGTTTTAATCATGACCGATCAAATAATTCAGCGCTCAATATAATCAGCGCTAACTGTGCGAGCGGAAAGCTTATAAACACACACAAACATACTTAAAAGAAAGCGGTTTAGTTTGCAGGTTATGATAAATTATATAATAACTAGCAAAAGGAAAGATGAGAAAGCAAATGAGCTACAGTGCTAATAAACACGATCATACTCCACAAACGCACTTATTTACTTATTTATTTCCACTTACCATGATGACAAATACACAAGCAGCCACTACTATGAAGAACTATTTAGTAGATTTTATTATGTTACGCTGAAATTAAAGCTGCAGACCCGGTAACGCGCGGTGACTACACACTTTCTCTCGAGCGATGCTAGTTGTTCCTGATGCGCGCGTCATTTCCGGATGTGACGCAAAATCTCAGGATAAATAACAGTAAATTAAACGTGCTACTTATAAAATTGCGTTTTATTAACATCTACCCGTACCCTAAACATACCCTTACAAAACTGGAAAAACAGTTCTTAAATTAAATAAATAAATATTAAATAACGCGATATTGATGTGCGCATGCCCAGTGGCTGTATCTCTTCTAGTCTTAAAGCGCCCCTGCTGGATAAACCCCTCAGCTGTCTCATTACACCACTTACTTAAAGAATTAAAATATGTATTTTTTCCGAATCTTGCTCATTTTGATTGTGATTAATTATAAATCAGTCACAGAACACAACACTAAAAGACTAAACGAAAGGTGTTGTGTGTTCCGATAGGGGGCGGTAATGCCGCGCTTCGACAGGAGAGGAAGAGCAGCAGAAGAAGACGATGCTAAACAAAACAAGAAAATAAAATGGGCTCGGAAGGAGGAGTGTTTAAATGCAAGTAGCACGTTTATAATGCCAAAATGTGCATGATTTATGTACCTTTACTTCCCAACAATAACAACATGCTGATATCATGAAATTGTCAATGTATGTGATTCATTCCCTTGTCAAATAGTGGTGATGTTTACTATTTAGGGAGTGACGCCAACACTGCAGATCTGATAGTGTGGAGAGTCAGCAACAACAGTCTGTTCACAGGCAGGAGAAATGCTGCCATTAAAGCCTTTGAGTGAGTAAACCTGTCCTGATTCACCTGAGCCTTCATCTCCACACTGATCTGATGATGATGATGATGATGATGATGATGTCATCCACAGGCTGTATGTGACAGAGAAACAGCTGGAAGGGAAAGTGAGTCCTGCATGGGTTCGAAAGAAGTGGGAGAATCTCAAACAAAAGTACAAGGTGATGCTTTAATTCTGCTCGTTTACAAGTAAATAAACTGCATTGCTTAAAAGTGTTCAAGTTAGGGTTAAACGACAGGACACTTTTTGTTTGGGGTCAAGAGACGTGAAGTCAAACATGTGATGATGAAGAAAACACGTAATCATTATTGGACAGAAAATCTTAAAAGTCATGAGGCGCAACCAACATGCAAACATTAAATTAATGAGTTGATTTTTTCAGTTTTTTAACTTTAGTTAGTGTGAAATGTTGCCGTTTGATCATAAACGACATCAAAGTTACGACGCTTTTACAGAAATCTCAGTTTAAGGACTACAACGAGCTTCTTCCTGAGTTAGTGACATCACAAACCTCAATTTACATAAACCCCGCCCCTGAGAACACACAACGAAGGGGGCGGGGCCATGTCGGGCTGCTTTAGAGTTGTAGTCGAGTGTCGTTGATGTCGTCATTTTACGCCGGACTGCTTCACAAACGAGGGTCGATTCAAGGAAAAAAGATGAACGTGACGACACATGCTAGTGATGAGTTGATCAACTCCACAGCAACTACATCAATTTATCCACTAACCGTTCAGAAACGTCTAAAAGTTGAACTTCTTCCTGAGTCTCTCCATCAGTTTGAACACTTTCCTCATTTTGTCTGCGTGAGATTCTCCAGCTTTGTTGTTGTTGAGCTGTTAAAGCTCCGCCCTTTTCTGGAGCAGCAGCTCATTTGCATTTAAAGGGACACACACAAAAATGTCGTGTTTTTGCTCAAACCCAAATAGGGCAAATTTGACAAGCTATAATACATTCTGGAGACTCCATCACAGTAAAATCCCCAGAGTTAAATCAACTCTGCTCAGATAACATTTGGTCCCTCTCTAAATAGTGTTAAAGTAACACTGAAGCAGAGTTAAAGTTAATGAGATAATTAAGCAATTAATTAAGCGATGATTGAACATTAATGATGAACACCTGCTGTTAACAAGCAGAATCACTAAAGAAAAGAGAAACACAAGAACTACAACTGACTTCAGCCACAGTCTTAGATGAAATCAACTGAAGATAAAAGACATTCAATCTCTGAAGAGTGTTACTTTAACACTAGTTCAGTGTTACTTTAACACTATTTAGAGAGGGACCAAATGTTATCTGAGCAGAGTTGATTTAACTCTGGGGATTTTACTGTGCAGACTTCATATTTAAATGTCACAATAGGTCTCCTTTAAAGATATCTATATCTAAACTTTCTGAATGTTATTAATTACTATATTAATATTAAACATCAAACTGCTTTCTAAGCATTTTCTTTACACAAAGCACAAATCCAGTGCCATTTTTTGATTGACAGGATATATCTGCTGTGATTAATTTGCTTTTACCGATTATTGGCCTTATTTGTTTTTTAAATCGAATCACACCGGTGACATTCGTACGCAAATGTGTCCACAACGTTCTCATTAAAAACATCTGAAACCAACATGAATACAAAGAGTGAATATCTAATAATTGATTTGACATCGACTGTGTTTCAGGACCTCAAAAGCCTCAGTATGGTGGGAGGAGACGCAGCAATCGCAACCTGGAAGTGGTACGCCATCATGGACGGTGCGCTGAGCAGCGAGATCCCGCTCGACCGTTTCATCAAGCCGGACCACGTGACCTCATTCGCTCTGGACGCTCCTCCCATCAAGCAGAGGAAAGAAGAGGATTGGTTGACAGCGCTGAGGGAGATGGAGAGGCGGCAGGAGGAACGAGAGAGGCAGGCGGCGGAGAGAGAGGACGAGAGAGACCGCCGCGCCGCGGTCAGAGAAGAAGAGCGAGACCGACGGGCCGCCGAGAGAGAAGAGGTGAGAGAGAGACAGGCGCTGGAGCGGGAGGAGAGGAGGGAGCGCGAGATGTTCGCGAGAGAGGAGCGCTGGGAGAAAGAGATGCTGGCTAGAGAAGAACGGCAGGAAAGGGAATACAGAGAAAGAGAGGAGAGGAGAGAAAGAGAAGCCGCCGCCAGAGAAGAAAGGCTCTTTAAAGTCCTCGAGACATTTCTGGCCAACAAGTGAAACTCTTACTGACCGTTACATTCCCACAATTGCCTATTTTCTGCTAATAAACTGTTTTGCATTACCGTCACGTGACTCGTTCGCTTGAATTAAAGACGAATCATGTTGTTTATGTGGCGTTTTTAATATGCTTTAAGATAAAACGTGTGCAGATTCACGTCAACATCATTGGTGAGTATTTTCGTCTTTTAACTGCAGTGATCTGAAGCCACGATGGTGATTGTGACGTCACAAAATGCGTGTGGGCGGGCTTTCGCATCTCATTAACAGCGAACTCGCAGGGAAGTCTCGAGAGAAGCCTAATTATCCCCTATATTTTCTGTTGATATGAAAAATCATGTAGATTTAGCAACATGGTGGGTGTGTGATGTATATTATGATGAACTAATATGCTGATATAGTAAGGATTCTGATTGTTGGAACGCATATATATAACATTATATAACATAATCAAGCAAAATACAAATCATGTTAATTACCGTCATGTGTGCGACGTTGTAAAGAGCGATACCGTTGTGCAGCGTTTACTTCAGAAAGTTGACCGAGTGGATCTCTGAGCTCACGTGAGCGAGTGGAGGCGGGGCTCATTAACATATTCATAGATCCGCGAATATTAAATGAGGCAAGGGTGTAGAGTTACATTCAAGCTATTTGAAGGCATTAAAAAAACATTTAAATATCTCAGTTTTAAGGGATAAAATTATTGCCTAAAATAATTATAATTAAATAATTTAATATTTTAAATATTATATTTATATTTTATAAATAATATTTTATATAAATTATAAATATATATTATAATATATATATATATATATAAATATATATTATATATAAAAATATATTATAAATTATATTTTATAAATAATATATTTAATTAAATTAAATAATTAAAATAATTATAATTATAATTATAAATAGTCAGTATTACTCTCACCAATCCAATAAACAGAATTAATTTAGTAATTATACTAAAAAGACAAAAAAGACCAACATGTCATGATTAAAAAATGTATTATTGAACAAATCCAACAGATAGCAACACATTCGACGAAAAAAAACGATATACCCACACAGCAGCGCACAAACAAAACGAGCTTTACATTCTGAGTACGAGAGACACATTCAGTTGCTATTTTAACACCAAAATGTTGTGAAGAATATTTTGTGAGGTATCTGAAAAACGTTATACTATATTTTAGAGTCAGATTAAGCAAAAGTTGAGGTAACGCTTTATTTTAATGTACTTAATATACACTAAAAAAATGCTGGGTTAAAAACAACCCAAGTTGGGTTGATTTTAGCTTCATTTTAAGCCAGACATGTAGTCATTTTTAAACGATAGTTGGAGTTAAATAAAACTGGCCAAACATTTAACCCAACCGCTGGGTTTATCCATTTTCAACCCAACTTGGGTTGTTTTTCAGCCAACATTTTATAATGAGTGTAATAATAACAGTAAATTATCCAAACATAACATGTAGTTACTTAATATTAATCAGTACGTATTTGAGTAATTACAATGTAACAACGTCACCTTAAAATCAAGTGTAACTCAAGTTTAATTAGGCTGAAGTTACACACTTACTTAGAATGTTTCTATTTAAATATATTTATAATATTTAAATATTTAATGATGTCTAGTTTTTCCACTGAGAATTTAAATATTTGGCAACAAACTTGGCATCAAGTTTTTTTCCCCCTGAAAATAAAGCATTTATAATATTTATTCTGCATATCTATTTTTTTATGTATATAATTGTCTAAATAAATACTTTAAGAGGTGACACATATTTAGAATACATCTATATAAATTACACAAGTTTCTGTATATATGATTTTCATAGAATACTTCATCTTATTTCATTTAAAATGACAAGACTGAATGGTACGACACTTTCATGGATGGGTGGAATTAAAGGGATAGATATACCCACAAATAACAATTCAGTCATCATTTACTTGTTCCAAACCTGTATGAGATTTCCTGTTGAACACAAAAGAAGACATTTTGAAAAATGACGATGGACCCCATTGACTTCCATAGTATTTTCTCCATACTATGAGAGTCAATGGGGTCCATCGACGGTTTGGTTACCGACATTCTTCAAAATGTCTTCTTTTGTGTTCAACAGATAATGTCACGTCAGCTTATAATATATTATCAGCCATTTCTTTTTCCACTTCCCGTTACACACTCGCACAGTATTGCACATCCGGACATTCTCAGACGTGAGACTCGTCCAGATCCAGGTCGACGGGGGACAGGGGGAGCGGAGAGAGGGCGTGGTGCGTGAGCAGCGAGGTCAGCAGTGGGTTCTCCGTGCCACGGTCCTCTTCAGCACTCTGGGACGTGTTTTGCAGAAGCCCGGAGGTCTCCTCGTCCTCCGGACTCTCTCTGATCTGGGTCGGGGCGGGCCGGGACGGTGTGCTCAGGACGGGGAGAGGAGGAGGAAGAGGGGAGCAGGCTCTGGAAGTGGAGCCGGAGGCGGCAGAAGGGGTGGGAGACAGACTGCTCCTGACGCTCGCCGGATCTTTCCGGTCTTTATTCTCACACTGAGAGCCCTGCAGCAGAAACACAAAGTCCAAAATCCATTAGAGCCAGAAATGAACTTTAACATTAAGGGCCGATATTTGCCTTTTTTTACCTCATTTTGTCTTTTATTTCAAATACTTTAAATATAAATATAACTTTCGAACAATATAAATATGATTCAGCAAAATATTTTCACTTTTCAGTCATCATTTTCATATTTCTTAATAGATTTAGTTTAACTGTGCAGAAGCAGTTTTTGAATTTGGGGGACATTTTTGCCCATTTTGATGGCATTTATACCATATAAGCCTCCACTCGAAACTCTCAAGTATAATTCTAAACATGTTTTGGCATGTGTGTAAGTGCTGTTGATCAGACCTGTGGCGATGCCTGTTTGTGCGGGGCAGTTTTGATGCTGGGTGATGAGGAGGGAGAGTGTCCTGCGGCAGCGTGGCTCAGCCTCCTGACCTCTGTGACCCCTGCTGGACCGCCGCTGGGGCTGCCCGCTGCTTCCTGCTGGGTCTCAGTGAAAGTGACAGACCTTTTTTGGTCACCGTGTGCTTAAGAAGAGAAAAGAAGAGGTTCATTAGACTATATGAGCCTCTTTTGCATTTGTGCATGTGACAGACGCTTTTATCCAAAGTGATCAAGGCATACATCATAAGTTCATGCAATTTCCTGGGAATCAAATCCGTGACGTTAGTGTTGTTAGCATCATGCACTGCTTGCCCTGCAGTCTCACTATATGACAACTTCATCTCATGAGCATTTTACAGTTTCATCTGAGAATATCATATCATAATCACACAGAAACTCAAAGGTCTTCATGACAACCCGTCAAAATAAAAGCTCAGTTTAACTTGAAGAAATAGTGACATAAAAAAAATTAATGTTGTACAGTAGAGTTTAGCTACGTCTCAGTGGAATAATAATATTAAGACTAATAATAATAATAATAATAATAAATTTAAGGAATAATCACATTTTTGAAAAAGCTTAATGTGAAAAGCTTAATGTGAAAAGTTTAATGTCATACGATTAAATGATAAATGAATGTTTTATGCCTTCATTTGATTGCCAGAAAAAATTAAAATACACAGAATTTCTGATGTTTTTTTTAGTTATGAATTCAATTAATTAGACATTAGACATGTTTTTTGGTTATTAAAATTTAATCAAACAATTAAAATGGATTCCAGAAAACTTGAAACACAAAAGGAAAAAGAAAAAAGGAATTTGAGGGCCCTAAAAAATGAAATCTTTGCTTAAACTTTTAATAAATTGTTGTTAAATTGTATAAGTTGCATGATTTCAATTAATTAGACATGCTTTTTCATTACTAAATTTTAATTTAACCATTAAAATGGAGTCCAAAAATCCAGAAAAATACATAATTTGTGAAAAAATAAAACAGATTTCATAGGGTATTACATTATATATATATATATATATATATATATATATATATATATATATATATATATATATATATATACACAAAATTTGATGCACGTCTACATCATTAATTTGACCAATGCTTTTTCAAAAACCCTTTTCCAATATGACTGACTCCATATCTTCTGCCCCCTGGTGGATTATCCTTACATCCTGATTTTGCCGAGTTAGATGCATTTCTGAGTCATACATATATTTTTTTTATCATATTTTGTTGATTCTGAAAGAACATTCCTGTCTGAAAATGCACTCATAACCATATCCTCAACCCTAAACCGAACCCTACCCATAAGTTATCCCTAAAATCAGAGGGAAGTGATTAAATAATGCTGATGTAGAAGCACCAAACCCTGGTTATAAACTCTGAACTTGTAGAATGTTGATCCAGGATCATGTTGCACCCGGAGAAATCAGGTTCTGTGGATTATCCATGCTCTTTGTTCACAATAATGTAATTTTTATACATTGTCAGCAGACTAGATTATTATTTCATACGTCTAATAATATGTCAACTGTTGTTCATGACCGTACCCCTGTCGAGCGGTTTGCTCTTAGGCTGAATGCTCCTGCGGGTGGTCGAGAGTCTGGCCCCCTGACGCCCGCGGGACTCGTCCTGCACCCTCTGGATGGACAGCAGGGGTCGCCGTAGCTACAAGACACGATCTTTATGCCTTCACACCGAATGCAAAAACGGAGACAGTTCTTAATAAGACGGAAAGCTCACCTGCCGAAGGCCTCTCTTACGACCGAGAGGAGGCTGAATGAGCAGATTCTGCTGTCCCGGTTCACTCTGCACACTGGCAACCCTGCAGAACAAAGCCCAGGACACACAAACACAGCCGATGGGCTTGAACCGCTTGGAGAGCTGAACACAATCCCTGTTAAATCCTCCGAATCAATGGGAGAGTTAAGAGGAAATGTGTCCCTTCCACAAATCCCCATCAGTCCACAGCCCTCCACCAATCAAACACAGGGACAGGCAGGCCCGGCTCCAGCGGTGGGATGTAACGAGGTTCCGAGTTTTAACATTATTGAATTTTTTCCCCCCGTAAAACAGATTTTGTAACTATTTCATAACAAAAGGGCTCTCCATATAAACACACAGGGCTCAACGCCAACGAGTTTACTGGTTATTTGCCCGGAAAACATTTGCTCTGGTCCTGCCAGTACTGTATTAGAATAAACAACATTAAACAAATACAAATAAACAATCGGTAATGAAATAAGAACGAGCACAAATGAATACAAAGATACAGATGAAATGTGTATGCTTACAATCTATAATATTATTGCATTATCTGCATATTCTGACATTCCCTTGACACTCACTTTACTGTAAAGCTGCTTTAAATGATACTTTTTTGACTATATAAATAAACGCGAATTGAAAATGTGAAAAACATTTTCAAGTCTAACAGTGTTCAGGTATGAAAGACTATAATATATACCCTAGTGACAATAAATATACTAAAATATGTAATAATAATAATATTAATAACTATTTGAAATACATTTATTTTGTGTTAAGTATACTACAAATATATTTACATATTTATGTACTTAATAAAAATAACCTTCAATTGTACTTTTGGTATCTAATCTTAACATCTGCAAAACTGGAACAACTCATTTTGTTCTTAATGCACTTTAATTGTATATTTAAAAGTGGAGCAACTTTATACACTTTAAATATCTTGCATTTAAAGACTGATATTATACGCATAATCCTTATTAATAGTGATATTAAAACACTTTTAGGCATAATATTAAGAAATGTGCATTGTAAAAGTAAAGAAATACTCCAAATAAAGTCAATCAGTAAGTCTAAAGTGATGTCAATAAATATGTTCATGAATTTGAAGTATTCTTAATATGAAATAAATGTATTTTAAATAGATTTCGGTATGTTTTTTTACTAGGGTAAATTAAATATAGATTAATCCTATTAAAGCCAAGAGCATATTTAAGCAGGTTTTTAAATTTTTCTTTAGTTTTTATTTAATGACCGCAGTGGTGCAGTATATTGAGCTGCGGTCACTGAGACCGAACGCACAGATCTGACACAGTTAAGACTCACGAGAATACTCGCCAGAGTTAATTTCGTTGACGAATAATTTATCAACGACAGATGAAAACGAGATGAAAACTAGATAAAAAAATGACAAAAACTGTGACTAAAATCTATTGACAGTAAAAAACGAGATGAAAATGTTAGTGATGTCCTGCGCACATCTGAACCATAACGCGCTGATCTTCCTGGTGGGACATAAGTTGGCATTGCATAAAACGTTCATGTAAACGTCTCTGAGAGAGAAGAACAGACATATAAATCTGAGAAAGCGCGACGACACAAAAGGAGAGCTCCATTGAGCACTGGTTTTCACGAGTACTGAATCGAGCTCTCTTTCACAGGACAAACACACACATTATGTCAAATGTCCATTTTGGAGGTTATTCACAAAAACAGAGTCGGTTTTAAAAGAATGAAACGGATGTGAATATATAACGGATGTGCATCAGTGTGTCGAATATGCGTGTTCAGTCTTAAAGTGACAGTAGCCTAATAAACCTGCTGCCGTCTGTGCCCTTAAAATTGTTCAAACAACAAAAGAAGAAGAGAAAAGCATTCACTGCTCTTTAATAGCATCATTTGATTATATTTAATTCATACAAATAAACATGTCCGCTTGAAAGAATAAAGAAAGCATATATCTTTCACTGAAAAGACCGTGTGTTATTGTTTACTGGTTTTATTTCATTTTAAGAGAAGTTAAATCTGTGTCTGTATTGCAGATTTTAATATCATTCATATTAACGTGTTAATAGATGTTTTCTCCAGGAGTATATAATGAATTTAGAGATTCTAAAAAAAAAAAAAACAATTCAAATGACTAAAATATGACTAAAACTAAATGAATTTAGAGATTACAATTTAAATAACCCCATTAAATTTCAGTCGACTAAAAAAAAACAATTCAAATGACTAAAACTAAATGACATTTTAGACAAAAGACTATGAATAAAAATAAAAATAAAATCAAAATTCACACTGAAACGGGCATTTTGAAGTAATTTGGTGCTTGTTCGTCAAACACAATAAGCCCTAAATGAAAACTGGCTTCAGTAATGGCGGCTCTCTTTCTTTAAGCGCGAGCTGTGGGTGTGCGTGTGCGCTCAGAAAGCGTGCGAGTACCAAATTGATTTGTCTTTTGTGTCTTCTTGTGCTTTAACGGTTTCTGAATGCTTAAACTGGCACGGTTTAAAGGGTTAATACCCAAAAATGAAATTTCTGTCATTAATTACTCGCCCTCATGTCGTTCCAAATTAAATTTTGGTGAGCTATCTGACCTCCTTATATAAAATATGATGAAATTGGTGTTCTGAAGATGAACGAATGTCTTACAGGTGAGTGATTAATGACAAATTTCATTTTTGGGTGAAGTAACTCTGTAAATGAGATAAACCGCAGTCACATTCGAATGCTCTCTAGTTTCTAAACAAGCAGATTGTCGATACCAAGCGGCCGAACGCCTCGCAAAAATCCGGAGCGGAATTGAACATCGCAATCGGTTGCTATTTGGCGTGGGTGGGCGGAGCTCCTGATTGGATGGAGCCGGGCCTGAGGACAGGAACGAATCAGAAAACATGAATCGCAGGTAAGAACCTGCAATGTCATCCACAAAAAAACAAAGGGGAATAGAGAGGCTGGTATAGCAGGAGTTTCTGAAGAATTTAAAAAGAAGCAAATTTGGAAGATTCATCTGATGGCAGATCAAAAAACCCATTTCTACATGTCTAATCTACTTCAAACCTGCTAGACCAAACCTCCCCAGCCCCACAGATTGGCCCCCCAAAGAGGAACTCCAATTTGAGCAGCAAAAAGCCTGAAACATGAGTGGACACCATGACACCATGAGGCTCACTGGAGATGACATGAGGACCACAAAGTGATAATACGTAGACGGGCATCACTGTCCCTTTCCAAGAAAGAGAGAAAGAGAGAGAGAGAAACGGTGACTTGGAGAAGATGAGAAGAGAAAGAGAGAGAGAGATCCTAGTGAGAATTCAAGTTGGATGTGATGAACAGGGAAGGCAGGCCCAGCCCTGGCACACAGACGGTGAGACACTGCACACACAGGGCCGTGACACTGTACCTAGACAGGTTACCCTCCTCCAGAAGCCCCTGGGATTCATCTAGCACATTGGGTTCACTGTAGAGTTGGGCAGGGAACAAGATTAGGGGAATAATAAGAGAGACATGCAACCCCCCAGCTGTAGATCAGCCCTCTCTTAAAGGGAAAGATCGGATACATAAGGTTGTTATGGACCGTTATAGTTTTGAAGTGGGGAGTTTGTTCACCTGTGACTGGGCAGCATGGTGCTCATGCCTGGGTCAGGCTGAGTGGCGGCCGAGTCCGTGGCGTGACTGGAGAAACGGCGGTGCGAAATGAGTCTAGGGAGGAAAGCTTCGTGCTCACTTACCACGCTGGGGATGCTAATGGAGTCATCTGAAAATGGCAGAGTAAGAGTTAAAACGGATCAATCAGCAATAATAACTTCTAAAATTCCTCAGCAATGAAACCAGCATTAAATCGTTTCAGTCACGCTAAATAATTTCGCATTTATGGGTGTTTTGAAAATAACTGAATTTCATGATGACGATTAATGGAAGGCATTTTAGAAAACCAAAAACATAAAAATACTAGAACTGACATCCATAACAGAAAAGACTTTGTGATTAAACGGTCATTCCATGTCAAACTTTTGATTTTGTAGAAAGACAAAGATAAATAGTGACGAAAGCCAAAATATTAACCGTCACAGATGTGTATTTACTGAGTAATCCACTCTTTTGTCGAGGGGGTCAAAATGACAATTTTCACTTGAGATTTGGAGGCAAATTAGAGGGGTGTAAAATGACTTCATAAAGATGGCGGCATCATTATTTTATTTCCACACACAGATCGGTAGCGCTATTAGTAAAATCTGTTGACTTCGGCAATCTTTCTTTCATTATATGTCAACAGTGACCGTTCGAAAAATGGGAAAAAGCACTTCTCGTGTGTTTTTCCTCAAGTTTGCATGCCTGTAACTCGAGAAGTATTAAAGATATCTTAATATCCTTTCAGATTCTGGTTCTCAACACACTTTTCTTTGGTGATCTTCATTTTAAAGTCCCTCGATGGTTCGGTCGCAGAGATATGGAGATCTCAATGCGGCTCCAAGAGTAAATTGGTCAATTGTGAACATTTTCAGTGGTCAAAAACCAAATGTGGGTCACTTTGGATACAGCTGATAGTTTTTCCTTTTAAAGAGGAATATCTGAAGAACAACTAGAAATGTATCTCGTGTTTTTCTATCAACTCAGTTGCATAAAACATTCCTGTCTGAATGCCATAAATGCTCCGTTTCTAAAGTTGTCGTGCCTGTAACTCTAAAAGCGTTCAAGATATCTTAATATCCTTCTAGATTCTCATTCTTAATGAACTTTCCTTTTGAAATCTTCTTTTTAAGAACCTATATAGTTCAGTCCCATAGATATGGGGATCTCAAAGCAGCTCCATGTTCAAATTCAACAGGAACGTTTATTAAGAATGAAAACAGAAAAATATCCAATGAATTTAACAATGAATGTTGTTTTTTTTGTTTTGTTATTCTCCATACAATTATCCTACAAAAGAATTTGTACATGAAAGCACCATAAAAGTAGTCTTGTGCACTGCAGTACGAATCATATATATTTAACTACAGAAGAATTACACACTTTCCTCCTCCTCCTCATCGGTTCGACTGAGCGTATCCTGTGAGGGCTGGCGTGAGGGTTGGCTCTCCTGCTCCCAGACAGTTCCTGTTCCAGTGTTGGAGCGAGACATGGTGGCGAGACTTAACCTGTATGCGGAGGTGGACGTGCCAACAGTACTGATGGACGTCTTTCCTTGGTATGCTGAAAAAAAAACAGGGAGAGATAGACAGAAAAAGCTTTTCACATTACATGTAATCCTAGGTCTTTTTAAATCATGGGTAATGTCTCAAAACCTGAAAACCAGGATTAATTACTAACACAGTGTGCGACAAGTAACACGATAACCCAAGATTACATTAGCCCAAGGACAAAGTGTGCCAAATCCTGACAGATGGGCAAGTAAACTTATAAGCAATAAATCAATTAAGCAAGTTCTCACCGGAGCCGCTGTGCACAGCCTCTTTCAGGATCTTGAGCTCGTTGCTGAACTCAGCGAACAGAGAGCTCTTGCAGAGGGAACGTGGGATGAAACGACGCTCTAGTTGCTCTGCGATATGGTGACGGGCCGTGATCTCCTCCTGAGACTCAGCTGGTTGGGTCAACAGCTGAAAGCACAGACATGAAGACTTGTTAGTGAGTATCAATCTTATGGAAGTAGAAGCTGGCAGAAGAGAGAAATCAGAGATAGAAACGAGTGGCTGACCGACATATCACACAAGGCTCATATCTTTATAGAAATGTTCAGCTGAAGGGCAAATCACTGCTTTGTTTAGCCAAAATGATATGTATACATGTATGCATGTTAGGGTTGAGACACTAAATCGACACATCGCTCGCTTCTGAGATTTTCTGAATGCATCGAGATTCTCTCTGGAATCGATTCTGAGCTTAGTTTTTAACAGCAGATGGCGCTCTAGGCTAGTTTTTAACAGAACACTCAAATGCTCATGAAGAAGAGCGCTGAAGAAGTCCGTTCGGCTGAGTCTGAGAATGTACTTGCTCTTCAGAATGCTTTTATGACGTGAGATTAATGTAAACAGCCACTGTAAACACCCTTGTAGTTGACTTCAACCTATCTGAACTTTATGAACGATTATTTTAGAGTAGGTCCAAGTGGAGTGTGTAAAGAATTGAAAGCAGGCAGAATACAACTGTTTCTAAAGTACGCAGTGCCATCTGCCGTTAAAAACTAAGCTCAGAATCGATTCGAGAGAGAATCATGATGCATTCGTTAAATCTCAGAATGATTTCTCGACTTGTGATGCATCAATTTATTGTCCCAACCCTAATATATATATATATATATATATATTTTAGGGCTGGGAAGCAATTAAAATTTTAATCTAATTACATGATGTGGCGATTAATTAATCGTAAATTTATCGTTCTTCAAATTTGGTTGAGAAATTACCCTGAAAAGATCTTTTGAAGTAATTATTGTGTAAAGCATCAAATAGACAATACCAAAAGTAAATTCAGAAAGAATTTTTTTTATTTGATTCAACATAGCAATTATTACACAAATGTTTAGACCATGAGATTGAGTAAATGATGACTGAGTTTTCAGTTTTGGGTGAACTAGGCTATATCTTTATTTTTTTACAACACGTTTGAATTTAGCAGTGAACGTTTTGATCTTACCGGTGTTGTTGCACACTTCAAAGGTTTCAAATCGATCGCCTTTCATATTTTGAATTTTATGGACATTCTAACTGAATTATAGGCAATATCACGCAGTGAGTTGTTGCCCTGTGTCATATTCATCATCAGTCAACTGTATGAAATGTCAAATGTAGGTCTAGGGGCGTTAAAAGTTATTTTTTTCCGTAATTAATTAATCTAATTAACGTTACATTAATATTTACCTTTACACGTTACATTCCCAGCACTAACACACATATATATATATGCCATTGGCGCAAAACATGCAACCACTAAAACTCCAGAAAGGTAGTGCATACCCTCAAAATCTTACCTTGCACTGTATGAAAGGACGTAGTAGAATAAAGATTGGAATCCGTGTGCGCACTATGAAGTCAATAAAATCCCAAAAAGCCAGTCCGCCAACTTTACGCAGGGCCATTTCCTTGACTTGTAGACTCAGCTTGTACCACTGATTGCCCAACTGTCGCTCAAAGCAGACCAAGACCACCTTCAGAGCTAGAGAGAGCAAATTTAAATATATAATGTCGAAAAACATATTTTTAAAATGAAATTTTCCTTTCAAAGCCTCTAGTACCAAGATAAGATGCTTGGCTGGTGGATTCAGCCAGTCCCTCTCTACGCAGGTCTTTCCCAGTGTCCCCTGGGGTGGAGCAGTGGGCAGGGGACGCGTCCAGAACAAAGTTCTTACTCCGGGAGGTGCTGATGATGCGTGGAGGTAACAGGATGTTAATGACCGTCTGCAAAAGTAGAAAAACCTCCGGTTGTTCCAGATGAGGGCTGTCTGTGAGGGGAAAACAAACAAACATATTCTAAATATTTCACCGCATATTTTTGCGGGTCAATGGAAAGAAAAAAACATGCAAGGTCTAGAGATGCAACTAAATTTTTTCATGCACAAGACACAAGATGCGAGACCAAAGGTCAAACACGTCAATCTACCGCATGTTTACATGCAGAAAAGCATGTGCAGTGAAATACGAAAATACGTTCTGTGTGAACTGTCCCTAAATGTTCCTGCGGCAGACCTTTACTTCCTGAGCCCACAGTCAATACAAATGGAATCAAGAGGTTAAGCAGCATCCCCTCTCGTCTCTCCTGATTGGTGAAGGGGGAGATCACATGACTGAGTGGGAAGTCCTCCTTTAAAGCCTAGAATTGGAGGAAAACATTAAAAATATGCCCATGAATGCAGGCAAAAAAATGATTTGAAATGCAGATTAGAACTTTATTTTACAGTATATATATATAAGTATAGTAAGTAATAATAAGTACCTGGTAATTACTAAATTAAGTATATAGTATGTGCATGCGGAACAGGACTGTAAAATAAAGTGCTAACAAAAGGAAATAATAGATTATACCTGAATCTGCATGGCAACCAAACGCACGACTGCGGTACTGAAGGGAAGGGGAGGAGAAAGGTACGGACTCAAATGCAGCAAGGGAAGTCCATCTGCCACGCTAGACGGCCCCACAACCCCCATCACCTAAACACACACATCTATATGTAAACACACACATCTCACACAGAGCGTATCATTGGCGGCAGGTGTTTGGGACTCACCAAGTTGACACAGACGTTGATTAGAGAGCGCAGGTGAGGGAGGAAGGAGATGATTGGCTGCCGATGCAGTGTCAAACAAATCCCTTCAATCAGACTGCTAGCCGCCTCCCACTCCACCTGCCGCCTGCAAACAACACACGGGGATATTCATCTCACACACTTTTGTCAATGATTTTTCAACAATCTTAATTTTTGAGGCTGATATTGGGACTCCAATGTGACTCCATGTCCAATTTTACTCATTTTCAATGGTCAAGAACCAAATTTAGGTAACTTTTTAAACAGATGAAAGTTAGTGTTTAAAGAACAAATAATACTGAAACTAGAAATGTATCTTATCAAAACAACTGAATACACACCTAGGTGCCCCAAACAAACATTTTTCTGAAGTTTCCATGTCTTCGATTCAAGAAGTGTTTATGATCTTAATGTCATTTTAGATTCTTGTTCTCATGAAACTTTTCTTTGGGAATCTTCATTTTTAAGGGCTTATATGGTTCAATCTCCTAGATATAGGAACGCCAATATGTGTAGTTACGATACTGTGTATTTGAACTATTGCTAGATTCAGAAGCTGTTAAAATGAACAAAATTCCATCTTCCAAATATTCCTAAAACTGATTCAAATATAGATCATTATAAATACACTTTTGAGAGAAAGTTAATGTGCATCAACAAACATTTTCAGTGGATTTTTGGTACTCAGAGAGTTGTTTTATGTAATTCTTTTGATAGATGGAAACATTTCTAGTTTAAACATTATTTATTCTTCAGACATTCCTCTATAAATGCAACAATGATCAGCTGTGTGAAAGTTTTTGGTTTTCGATCACTGAAAATGAGTAAAATTCAACAATTTGAACATGCAGCTGCTTTGAGATCCTCATATCTATGGGACTGAACTATATAGGTTCTTAAAAAGAAGATTTCAAAAGGAAAGTTCATTAAGAATGAGAATCTAGAAGGATATTAAGATATCTTGAACGCTTTTAGAGTTACAGGCACGACAACTTTAGAAACGGAGCATTTATGGCATTCAGACAGGAATGTTTTATGCAACTGAGTTGATAGAAAAACACGAGATACATTTCTAGTTGTTCTTCAGATATTCCTCTTTAAAAGGAAAAACTATCAGCTGTATCCAAAGTGACCCACATTTGGTTTTTGACCACTGAAAATGTTCACAATTGACCAATTTACTCTTGGAGCCGCATTGAGATCTCCATATCTCTGCGACCGAACCATCGAGGGACTTTAAAATGAAGATCACCAAAGAAAAGTGTGTTGAGAACCAGAATCTGAAAGGATATTAAGATATCTTTAATACTTCTCGAGTTACAGGCATGCAAACTTGAGGAAAAACACACGAGAAGTGCTTTTTCCCATTTTTCGAACGGTCACTGTTGACATATAATGAAAGAAAGATTGCTGAAGTCAACAGATTTTACTAATAGCGCTACCGATCTGTGTGTGGAAATAAAATAATGATGCCGCCATCTTTATGAAGTCATTTTTACACCCCTCTAATTTGGCTCCAAATCTCAAGTGAAAATTGTCATTTTGACCCCCTCGACAAAAGAGTGGATTACTCAGTAAATACACATCTGTGACGGTTAATATTTTGGCTTTCATCACTATTTATCTTTCTACAGAAAAAAATATTAAAAAAATTGAGCCGGGGAAGTTTCCGAAATTTGGTTGATTTGACGCCGTATTTTGTTTTACGACACAATATTTCACAAGCATAAGCAACTAAAAGTACAGAAATTACTTAAGCAAGATACAGCGTACTTAGACATACTTGTTGCTTTACAACATTTAGTCCACTTTCAACTTTAATCATAATGGAGACAATGGAAGCCAAAGTACAACACCAAAGCACAGAAGCATCTCAGAGATGTGATACCACTGACGAGAAACACAGACGGTGGAGGGCTGGAGATCAGCGTGAGGACATACCTGGTGCACAGAGCCTGAGGGTGAACGCACCTGAGAGTGGGCATTTTATGAATCTTGTTAAACATTCGGTCCAGCCTCTTCAGAATGAGGATGAGGGCGGGACGAATGGCCTCCGCCGACCAATCGGTAATGGGTAACATCTCGGTGACGTACCGGCGCAGCCCTCGGCTTTCCATGGTCAGGGTGTCATACGGGGCCAATTTAAGGAGGGAGTGAGCGATTTCTGCTAGTCTGTAGAACATAAAGAGTTAAGTTACTTACAGATGCATGCTGTGACTCACTTGCTTCGTAAAATGATTTCCGTGATGCGGAAAACACGGACGGAATCGCAGAATCCAGTCATAAAAACAGAATTTACTGAATGTTACCAAATTTGTGAATTTTTTAAGAATAAATAAAAAGTAGGTCAGCACACTTAAATCAACTCAGGATATAGACTAGTGTCTGTGAATATTAAAGCACAAAAACACTATTTAAATATGAATCCTGCGTGTCTCTGTGTGAATGAATGTCACAGATGCGCGCTTTCATTTCCCACAGAATCACGCGTGACGCTCGCAGTGTTTTCATCCTATATATGACATCATGAACGCACGAACTTCATCTCCAGAGTCTTTTCATGAGCATTTTACAGTTTCATCTGAGAATATCATATCAGAAACACACAGAAACTCAAAGGTCTTCATGGCAACCCGTCAAAATAAAAGCTCAGTTTAACTTGAAGAAATAGTGATGGAAATATATTACTGTTGTACAGTAGAATTTAGATACATCTCAATTTAATTAAGTTAGTATTATTATTAAAACTTTATTTATAAGGAATAATCACAATTTTTCTTCCATGTTTTAATTTTAATAATAAAGCTCTGTTGTGTGGAACTTTGTTTGACAAAAAAGTAGTTAAATGTCATATGAAAAATTAAATGTTTTATGCCTTCATTTGATTGCCATAAAATTTTAAATAATGCATTTTCTGAAAAAAAAAAAAAACACATTTCAAACATTTTATTCAATTAATTAGACATGCTTTTTGATTATTAAAAAATAAACCATTAAAATGGAATCCAGCAGTGTTGCCAAATTAGAGATTTTGTCTCTAGATTTAGTGACTCCCCTGCTCATTTTGAGACTTTTTTCAAACGTTTAGTGACAAATCTAAGCAACTTCTTGGACAAACCTCATCTAGATTCTTATTTTGCCCACTGATCTATATTCATATTTATCTACATCAATGAATTTGCCGTTATGATGTCATCTAGAGATAGTTTAAGCTATTTTCAGTTGAAAGCACACTGGAATCCAGACAACTTAAAACAGAAAACACAGAATTTGGTAAAAATAAAACCGACTTTAAGATAAAAAAAATATATTTCATAGGGTCCTAAAAATGTCAACTTTTAATAAATTGTTGTTTCATGATTTCAATTCATTAGACATGCTTTTTGATTACTAAACTTTAAATGTAACCATTTAGTCCAAAAAAACGGAATTTGGGAAAAAATATCATAGGGCCCTAATAATGCTACTGAATGTTCAAACTTCTTTAGGCAGCTTTTGTTTCACCTCATATGAGACTTAATATCCAGCAGCTCTAGAGCCGTGACTCTGGGTTCTCCTGCCACGTTCTGCAGGATTTTGAGGCGCGGACCGCAGTGCTTGTAGAACTCCGTGCAGATGTTAAGCAGAGACTCGCGGGGGCGACGGAACTCTTCGCGGGCGATGCGCTCGTCCAGTTCCTCCCTCAGGATACCCTGACCCTCCTCCAGCAGGTGCAGGTTATCCCTGCAGAGAGTCAAATAAGAGCACTTTCAAATAACGACTGCTTGATTCGTTGACTCTGTTCTTTGCAAACCATATCAATAGACAATATGTGTTCAGGAAGATTGGTCATTTTCTGCTATACTATTTGAGTTGTTGTAGTAATATACAGTAGGTGTCAGCATGGTGCCAAGTGACCTTCTTCTACAGCAACTGGGTGAAGTAGGAAGCTGACATGAGGACACAAGATATTCAGTTAAAATTACCCAAATGCAAATATTTGATGAAGGAACCCTTCTGTGCATCAATAAAGAAAGTTACTCTGAGGTCCTTAGAGAACAATCATCAATCTTCATGAAGCTTTACGAATCTTTTGTTTCGAATCAGTGGTTCGGATCGCGTTGAAATCATCCATCACTAGATATTGTTTTTTTGGCACACAAAAAGTATTCTTGTCGCTATATAATATTGAGGTTGAACCACTGTAGTCACATGACCTGTTTTAAATACGTTTTAGTGTTTTTCTGGATCGAGAGGTTTGGTGACATTGCTGGCAATAGAGACACTCACTGAGCGCTCGAATTTCATCAAAAATATCTTCATTTGTGTTCTGAAGATGAACGAAGGTCTTACGGGTGTAGAACGACATGAGGGAGAGGAATTAATGACAGAACTTTCATTTTTGGGTGAACTAACACTTTAGAGTTAAATTCCTCAAATAAAAACGCTGCTGATTGGCACTTATTGCAACAAAACCTGCAAGTGAAACTTTATTTTTTCTTAAAGTGCCCCATGCTATAAGGTTTCCTAATTTCATTTTAAAGTAGGTTTACATGCATCCAAGGTCAAAAAACACTTTAATTTTCTCATATTATCCACTGCAGCATCACCTCTTTCCTCACAGTGTCTGAAACGGTTTGATAAAGGATTCGGTCTCCCTACACCCATCCTTCCCAAGAGCTGCTCTGCTCTGATTGGTCAGATGGCCGAGTCAGTTGTGACTGGTCTTCCGCTTGCAGATGAATATAAGTCATTATTGCAGGCTTTAAATTTCTTTAAAATGGTCAGGCAGATGGGAAGGAGAAGGGAAATATATATTTTTTTGTCTCAAAAATGTAAAACTAGACAGTTTATTTTATTATTTAGTTCTGATGCCCCAATAAAAAGAACCTGCACTGCACCATGCTCTTCATAATTGTAACGTTTGTGTAGAAGCAGGAAGGATATCGCTTGAAGACAGAGGACGTAGTATTATCATAAAGGAATTTCAATCCACGACAAGAATATAAACAGGATGAACACACCAATGTAACTTCAACGACGAACAAGGACTGGACTGACACAGAGGGAATATATACGCAGGAACACATGAGGATAACGAGCAGGGCACAGGTGACAGACATCACTGATTACGAGACGCAGGTGGTGACGATGAACTAATAAGGACACAATGACAGGCGGGAGAACAACACAGAGAACATGTGACAGAACTCAAAACAAAGAGCACATGTGACGATGACGGGACTAGAATACAAAACAAAGAACATGTGACAAAATGAAAGGACTGACGAATACTAAACAGAACACATGACGGATGACGAAACAAAACGAAGACAACGCAAAGAATACTAGACAAGTGACGGGACTGAACTCAAAACTACACAGTAAAAACCCCAGAGTTAAATCAACTCTGCTCAGATAACATTTGGTCCCTCTCTAAATAGTGTTAAAGTAACACTGAAGCAGAGTTAAAGTTAATGAGATAATTAAGCAATTAATTAAGCGATGATTGAACATTAATGATGAACACCTGCTGTTAACAAGCAGAATCACTGAAGAAAAGAGAAACACAAGAACTACAACTGACTTCAGCCACAGTCTTAGATGAAATCAACTGAAGATAAAAGACATTCAATCTCTGAAGAGTGTTACTTTAACACTAGTTCAGTGTTACTTTAACACTATTTAGAGAGGGACCAAATGTTATCTAAGCAGAGTTGATTTAACTCTGGGGTTTTTACTGTGTAGGAACATATGACCATTGACAGGAATGGGGAACGTAGAAACAGACATGGCTATGACAACAATATAGTGTTTATTCGTGCACAGATGCATCAGAAACCAACACGTTATATATCTGCCCTGACCTGGTGTTTGGTCCTCCAGACATGGTGTGGTTGGCTGTAGTTGCTCCCTTGTGGCCTTGATCACATCGACTCATCTGTGGTGCGGTCATAGGTCTAGGAATTAAAAATCATACGATAACACAATATGCAAGGAATATGTAGGACTTCAGAGCGGTATGTAATTACAGTAAAGGCTTGTGTTCTGGGACTGACCGTGTCAATGCCTCCACGCTGTAGAGCAGAGCCTGTAGAGAGGTGGCCAGAGCAGCTATGGCAGCAATCTCATCCCTTGCTGCAGACGCGGACTCCAGAGTCTGTGTGTTACCCTTCATCTTCTGCAGGTAACATGGAACCAAAGCTTCCAGAACCATTAGCATCTGCAAACTGACAAGGGAAACAGAGAAACCGGAGTTCACGCTACAGGACTCAGAGAAAAGAGACTGAAATCAGCGAGTGACAAACCTGCGGTAGGATTCTGGGGCATAAGCGACCACCGTGACTCCCAGCTTAATGGCTTCGCTTATTGAAAATGCCAGATCTTCATTACCGTAGCAAAAATCTGAAAAGAGAACAATAGCCAAGTTAAATAGTGCTTTCACGTAATACAGAGGACAGGGATAGATCCGTATCCTCTCGGTGTGCCATCTTACCCAGAGAGCGGAGAGGTTTCTCAGCCTTCACCAGCTCCAGAGCGTCCAAGGAATCTGCAGTCTCGCCCTCCAAAGACACCAGCAGGTCAAAAAGACACTGCGAAGACACGCCTTTCGAAAGACCAGTGCTAGTGCGAGTCTGTGAAAAAAAGTCACGTCATACGTTTAATGTTTAATAAAACAGTAATAGCACTGTAATAACAGTATCTATAAAGGGTCGTTAAAATCATAAAAATCTTACAGTGAACTCCAGCAGTGGGGCCACACTAGCAAAGAGCTGCAGTATGAATGGTTTACGGTGGAGGATGTAGAACTGTCTGCAGCAGAACTCAATCCCTCGACGCAACAGTGGGTTACTCTCATAATCCGCGTACGTCTTCAGCAAAGAAAAGCAGCAACACAAAACCAAATAAGCATCATAAAAAAATGGAAAAAACATTCCTAAATCATAACTTTATATGTGTGCTGCTCACCTGGAGCATAGTGGGAAGGATCCATTGATAGCCGCTGAGAGAGAAGAGGTGGTTGAAGTGTACAGCCGTGTTGATGGCAGTGGCGCTGTATTGCCTGAGGAGGGCGCTGTCCTCGGGGTGGAGGAGCAAGGCCCCATTAAACACATTCAGAAACAGCATAATCTCATCGCCCCAGGGGTATTCACTGGGCATGCCCAGAAACATCTCCTCCAGCAGTTTGATCCACAGGACCTTATGTAAAGTGTCCAAACCAAAGAGCTCTTTACCTGGGAAAGGTGGGAAATATATTGATTTAAATATTGATTATAATTTGTATTATATGAATATAAGAAATCAAAACATTTTTATGGAATGTCACTGTAATGATCGTCAGCTGAATGCCTGTTATATCCACTAGGGGGCACTTCACCATGGACTATGCACTACACACTTCACCACCGCACTTCAATTCCCACAATTCACCACACAGGAACTAGCACACACTCACTCAAATACACGCACACTACATCTCCCAGAAGCCTTTGCGTGGTCACTGATCACCCCACACAGCTGTAGCACATTATCAGCACTATTTAAGTACTCACACACATGGGCGAAGTCTTGATTTGCTGTTAGTGGTCAATTCCGAGCGTTTTCCCTGTTTTGGTTTTTCCCAGTGTTTGATTCTTGCTGCCTGTCTCGATATTTCCTGCCTGTTTGCTGACTGCGATTCTGCTCATCCTCAGCCATACCTGTTTGCTGATAACTGACCATTGCCTGTCCGACCATACCTCTTCTTAATAAAGCCTGCATTTGGATTTCATTCCACTGACTCTTCATTACAGTTACAGTGTTGATGTCAAATGCATTTAAAAAAACAAAAACAAAACAAAAAATATAGTTGCAAGTAGCGAATAAAAGAACATAATAAGTCATGCCAACATGGCTGGGAGTGTCTGAACAACTGCAACAATGAGCAAGTAAAGACATATTAAGAGGATTTTAGGCAAAATGGCTGAAAAATCAGAAATACAGCCACTAGTAAAAATGATTTGACCAATAGGTGGCACTGTTACAAAATTGATGTGGTGTGGTTAGAGTAAGGTGACAACGACACATACAAAGTTTGGTGTCAATATGCCAAAGCATTGCAGAGATACAGCCTCAAGAGTCATTTTGACATCACAGCTCAAATTTGTTGCCACGTTATACGAAAACAGTTTCGTCTACCAATTTGTGAACTTTTTGTCGGCACAGTCTGAATGTGATCAAAATCAAATTTGGTGAACATCGGACAAACGGTCTAGGAGGAGTTCGAAAAAGCAGGTTTTTAAAGGAAATCAAAATGGCGGACAGGAAGTTTGGCTGACTATTACAAAATTGGTGTACAAAATTGTTCTCGGCACAACCCAAGGAATCTATTAAGACAAGTTTTATTACAATAAACTTCTTTAATCAAAAGTTATTTGCATTTTTGGACATTTCATTATAACTTTTGACCACACGGTCAAACTTTTTGAGAACTGTCAGGACATGATGGCGAAGACACACATACCGAATATGCCAATGTTTTCATAAAATGTAGCATTTTACGGAAAAATTCACAATGGCCGACACCCTAAATGGTAAAAATTGGGTATCGTTCGACTCGGCATGCTGCACTGAATCTAAAGAGATCAGTTTATGATTTTTAGCCAAGCTGTTCGGAAGTTATAAGCAAAATCTTTCATATCTCTTGACCACTAGGTGGCACTGTGCCAAAACTGTGCAGGTAGCCTCAGGTCATGTTTGTCAATACACATACCAAGTTTGGTCAGAATACGTTAAAGCGTTGCAGAGCCTCACACTCATTTTGTTGGGCACTTTGTCGAATTCAATCGTGCATTTTCGAGAATCGACTTGAAATTCTATAACTTTTTGTCTGAAGATGATCTGGTTCGATTTTCGTGAGAAAATCAGAGCAACAGCTGAAGAAGAGTTTGAAAAAGAAGGTTTACCAGAAAATTCAAAATAGTGGAAAAAATTCAATGACGGAAATCGAATCGAATTTGCGTCTTGAGTTATTAGCATCATCGTGCAAATTTGGACAGTTGGTGGCGCTAGAGGGATTGCGTTAAAGACTCCACATTTGCTATGGTGATAGTTTACACTGTCCTCTATCTGCGTGCCAAATTTCATGACTTTCCTGCAAGCGGTTCATGACATCATCAGAACTTCCCATCCTCTGAACTGACACCACTGGTTCAATGTTTAGACTGTTAGTCAAGATCAGCAAATCTAAAAGAGGATCAAATTGTCTCTTACTCACCCAGAGGCTCATTGAAGAGGGTGAACTCAGCATCAATGGCAGAGCGCGGAAATGACGGCAGCCGCAGAAGGTCTTCCTGAAGCATGGAGACGTGGGATTGCTTGTGCATGGCAGGCATACGCTGCGTAAGCGAGATGATGAACAAAACTCGGCCGATCTCTTCCAGCTTTCTGGAAAACACCTGAAGGGAAAAAAAATTATTGAACAAATGACTGGTAATTTGTGCTATATCCTTTCATAATTAAGAAGTTATGTAGACTATATAGATTCAACAATACTTCACCTTGATCTCACACAAATTTCATTAAGTGAGCTGAACAATTAACACTTGATTCTGAGATTCACAAAGCACACCTGTTTCTGAATGAGCTCTTGACCCTTCTCTGGAAGCATATGAACCAGGTTGAGCTGAGGAGACACTGATCTCCTGAACGGGTAGATGTCTCGCACATAGGTCTGATGTAGAGATGCATACCAATTTTTAGTCAGCAATCATCAATATCAAGAACATTCAGTGTGTGTCCTTTGAAATGTCTAGATCTAAACTCTAACTCACCTTGGCATAGTGGATGAGGTTCCAACGCTTATCCATCAGAAAATAGTTCGCAGATCGAGCCTCTGGTATATTGAAGAACTCTAAACACTCCTGGCATGAACACATTAAGGTTGTTAAAGTGTGAAAATATAGCACTATAGTAACATTTTGAACAAATATGTAGCTATTACAATGACCTTCAGAAGAGCTTCAAACTGGGTGTCTTCATGCACTGGTAACTGGGTGGGAATATCACACTCATTCTGTCCGTGAACGACCAGGGTTTTGGTTCCTAGGCACACAATCACAGGTAAAGTTATGAACATGACACTAGTAGACTTATTTTCTGAATGAAGTGTGGCTGAAATATCAACCTGGCATGGAGGCAGTGACCAGAAGCTTGACCTCACACTGTTCTTTCTTCATAGTCTGTTTGAGGTCTTTGAAAAAGAGCCCTTCCACATAACCCACCACCTCCCACAGAAAGGTCAATGTGGCTGAGATGGCATCCATGCCCCACTCGCAGGGAGTCCTCACGAAATACATGATCAAGCCCACCTGGAAAGAATTAGAAAATGATCAGATTTCGCACATCTAATATGAAACCCTGCGTTGTTCACCCTAAATTAAAGTTCTTTGTGTGTTCCACGAGGAACTTTAACATCCATGGAAGCTTCCCACAGCACAAAAGGCTCTCTGAAATAGTAAAGTGTGCTTTACACTTTAAAAAGTTTCTTCACACTCATATATCATATCTTAATTTGAGCCGGATCCTGCTGGATCCTATGGAAGCCTGTTCCCACCACTGTTGAGAAAAAAAATATTCCGTAAGTCATAATAATGAGAAACTTTCTCATAATAATGACTTAGTATCTCATAATAATGACTTAGTATCTCATAATAATGAGAAACTTTCTCATAATAATGACTTAGTATCTCATAATAATGACTTAGCATCTTTAACTTAATCAAAAAAAAATTTTTTTTAGAAACTTTCTCATAATAATGACTTAGTATCTCATAATAATGACAACATCTCATAATAATGACTTAGTATCTCATAATAATGACTTAACATCTCATAATAATGACTTAACATCTCATAATAGTGACTTAGTATCTCATAATAATGACTTAGTATCTCATAATAATGACACCATCTCATAATAATGACTTAGTATCCCATAATAATGACTTAACATCTCATAATGACTTAGCATCTCAAGAATGACTTAACATCTCAAAATAATGACTTAGTATCTCATAATAATGACTTAGTATCTCATAATAATGACTTAGCATCTCAAGAATGACTTAACATCTCAAAATAATGACTTAGTATCTCAAAATAATGACTTAGTATCTCATAATAATGACTTAACATCTCATAACAATGACTTAGTATCTCATAATAATGACTTAACATCTCATAACAATGACTTAGTATCTCATAATAATGACTTAACATATCATAATAGTGACTTAGCATCTTTAACTTAATAAAAAATAAAAAAGTTTTTTTATTAAGTTAAAGATACTAAGTCATTATTATGAGACACTAAGTCATTATTGTGAGATGTTAAGTCATTATTATGAGAAAGTTTCTAAAAAAAAATTTTTTTTTGATTAAGTTAAAGATGCTAAGTCATAATTATGAGATACTAAGTCATTATTATGAGAAAAGTTTCTAAAAAAAAAAAAAAAAAATTTTTTTTTGAATAAGTTAAAGATGTTAAGTCATTATTATGAGATGTTAAGTCATTATTATGAGAAAGTTTCTCATTATTATGACTTACGGAATTTTTTTTCTCAACAGTGGCGGGAACGGGCTTCCATAGGATCCTCTTGTAGAAAATGTCAGAGTTTGTATTTTTGCATTCAGGTATTTGTTTTTTAAAAATCCGGTAAGTGTATTACATGGTGAGAGTGTATTTATGAAAAAATTTCAGAAAAATGGTTCCTGGAATCCAAAATGGTTCTTCTACAGAACTGCTGTTTTTTGGTTCTTTCTTTTAAGAGTGTTAAATTCTTCCTTTTGTCTTCGCATGCTAAAGTCTCACCAGATAGTTGAACAGAATGTGTGAGGTCTGTGCCGGCAGGTCCCCAATGTTAAGAAGCAGTTTCCTCAGCATGTACATCAGCTCATCCTGAGAACAATAAGCATGTTTCATCATATTACAGCACTCATTCATTTCTTCTCTGAAAGCAGGACTACTTGTGTTTTACTGTAAAATTACATTAAATGTAATCTATAACAGTTATTCACTGTAGATAGTACGGAAACTTTCTGCTAATTAATGAAGTTTTTTTTTACCGTAGCATTTTAGTCTTTTACTGTTAAAAAATACTTTTTTAGTGTATGTACTAATACTATTATTTACTATTATTTATACACTTCAACCAACACATCATCTTAAATGGTAAGAAAACATGTTGAATGACTGTAGGCTGCTGTAGTTATACATTCGTTTAGTTTTTTTCTATTTTTACAGAAAAAAACGTAAAATATTAATCAACATTTTATGTAAAATTACATATTATTCTGTAAAAATACAAAAAAAACAACAGAAATTTGATGTAAAACCAAAATACAAGCAAAAAGTTTACAAAAATAAAAAAATTACACCAAATATCTGTAAAATAGCAGGTATTTCTTTGTATAATGACAAAACTGGAAAATTCTGTGAAAAAATACTGACCATTACCTGTAAAATGACATTTATTTTTAACAGTGCACTTTAAATGTTAAATGTACAGTGAAAAACCATAAAATTCCCTGCATGATAGATGATGTATTTTCATTGAAATAACTTTTGTTTTTTCTAATCGGTTATGTACATTAGGGTTTTATGTTACGTCTAATGTTGCTAAATTAAAGTTTATTGAATTGTTGAAGTCATGTGTGTTTCCATGATAGCGTTTATACATTCTCAGCCTGTGGAAAAGCTGTTTGTGAAAGCATTGATTCATCATGTGACTTTCTCATCACTATTTGTTATTGGTGGTTGTCAGTGTAGTGCTACATAACAGATGTTAGTACTTTATTAGTTGTTTTACGGTAAATTTCAGGCTGCCGTTTTTTTACAGTGTGTGTTTCAGAGGTGTATGACTGTTCTCTAACAATTAATGTATGTTAATAGTAAAAGATTTAATGGGATTATAAGGAGTTTTTGTGTAGAATTACAGTAATAAACAGTAATTATTGGTAAGAAATTACAGATTATCAATGTTTATTTTTCCCTGACAGTATTTTCTGTTTTTAAACAGACGTTTTCTGGCTCCCCTGCTCTTTTTATACCCTTTTTTTATAGTTTAGGTGATGTTACCTGTCTGTTACTGACTGTGAGTTTCTCAAGGAAGTGTCTGAGAACCAATGCTGGATCTTCAATCAGGCAGTTCCACAAAACCTGCTGAGCAACAGCACACACTGTGGGAACACAAAGCAAAGAAACACAGTAGTGTGAGGGTCTAAAAGAACACTGGGTAAGATGGGACAAGACTGTTGGAAGATTCTTCTTTGCCTCTCACCTGCAACTCCATCTTCCCGAACTCCTCCATCTTCCATCAGGTGCACGATGGGCAGCACGGCAGCGCAAATGCACGGTGGGAAAACAGCCTGCGGCGGCTGCAGCATGTGATGTGTTGGTGTGAGTTCTGTTGTGTTCTCATCATCTTGTAAGGTAAAACAATAAAAACAAAATGACCAATGACTGTACTCCTAGATCGGTCGTATATATGGAGGAGGTGAGTCCAGAACGCTCCTTACCTTCGGCACTGACCACTGACCGCACTGACCACACGGAGCCTCTGCGAAAGGAGTAGTTTCTGTGAGAGTTACTGGAGGCACAGGAAGGGCTGACGGACAGACGACGTGATGTCAGGTTCACCACATCTTCTACTGACAGAGAAGACGATACCACATATTATATATACACATAATTAGCTCATGTTCTGAAAACCCATATTTTAGGATTGATCACTGGAGTTCACGGGTTAGTTCAGCCAAAAATGTAATTTCTGTCATTAATTCCTCTCCCTCATGTGGTTCTACACCCGTAAGACCTTCATTCATCTTCAGAACACAAATTAAGATATTTTTGATGAAATCCGATGGTTCAGTGAGTCTCAGCAAGATCATTTACACTTTCAATTTCCAGAAAGACACTAAAACATATTTAAAACAGGTCATGTGACTACAGTGGTTCAACCTTAATATTATAAAGCGACGAGAATACTTTTTGTGTGGCAAAAAAACAAAATAACGACTTTTCAACAATATCTAGTGATGGACGATTTCAAAACACTGATTCATGAAGCTTTACGAATCTTTTGTTTCGAATCAGTGGTTCGGAGGGTCAAAGTCGCGTGATTTCAGTAAACGAGGCTTCGTTACGTCATGAGTGATTCGCAATTTCAATAGTTCATGTGATTTTGGCAGTTTGATATGCGAAGCGAATCGCTGATTCGAAACAAAAGATTCGTAAACTGCGTAGTTCAAAGTAAACGAGTGAAATAGCGATATTTGTTCTATTTTTGTTGTTACTGACCGACAAACCACTTCAGATGATTCAGTGACAGAGCGGGAACGACTCCAAATCGTTTCAGATCGTTATGCAAGGGTGTTTGGCCAATCCACGGAAAAGAAAGAATTTAGATAAAAGAATGATTAATTCACGAATGATTGGTATCGCTGGTTCAGTCGACAGAAATACGGGACACATAATAACTGCTGAAATATTCACACGGTAAACCCTTCTCAGGTCAGTCGGAGGAGTGCACACGGTACAAACAGTGCAGCTCCACTGCGGCCTCGTGTCTGACCAAATTGAGCCGCATCACCGGGAAAAGAGGAGGAGGGAGGTTGGGGTGCCTTCGGGCCGGATGAAGATGACTTTCGGGCCGGATTTGGCCCGCAGGCGGCCAAATGAATAGCCCTGTCCTATGCTGTTCAAGTTGTAAACACAGTGCAGCACTTCCGTGTTCTGTGTCAGAACACCGGCTCATTATTGGCCAACGCTGTTCATGTGACCACGACGCATGCGTGTGATGCTAACGCAGGATCCGGCCAATAATCAGTCAGCATTCTGACGTAAACACAAAAGCGTTTACGACGTGAACAATGTAGGAGACTGACAGGGAACCACTGCAGTCACATGGACTATTACAACGACGTCTTTACTACCTTTCTGGGCCTTGAAAGTGGTAATTAAATTGGAGTCAGAGAGCTCTCGGATTTCATCAAAAATATCTTCATTTGTGTTCTGAAGATGAGCGAAGATCTTACAGGTGCAGAACGACATGAGGGATTAATGACAGAAATTTAATTTTTGGGTGAACTAACCCTTTAATAAATTGTGGGGCTTTTATCTGAAAAGATCAAGGTGATCAGACTGATAGACAGAAATGACACACCCTCTTCCTCCTGCTCGGGTGGAGGACTGCATGTGGGCTCATAGCAGGCCTCTTGAGCGATAGGGATGGCCGTGATGATGCTGGCCTCACGACCGAGCCTCCTCTTCTCTTCCTCCTGCTGCATGTTCTTCAGGATGTGCTCCGCCCGCTGGTGAGAGCGAGACACCGCACGTGCCGAGAATGATTTCTGAAGTACAGGGAGCACTGAATGAACGGTTATGTACAATTTGTGCATGAGCAGGATATGTTTGGTGTGGTGGGACACTCCAACGTACAGACTGATCTTCACTAATTGCATCCGGAACAGTGCCTGCATTCACAGGAACCCATGGAGGGTCAAATATGGGCACACAGGGCATTCCCAGGATAGGAGAGGGCAGCGTGAAGTTAATGCTGGGTGGAGGAATCTACGAAACAACACGCATGCAGAGAGAGAGAGAGAGATTGACATTGACAATAATGATATTAAACAAAATTATAAATAAGAATATGAATAGAAATGACCTTAATATAATAAAAATAATACCTTAAAAATCTGCTGCGCTCCCTCCTCCATCCGAGGCCACACTTGGTAACGGAATCTCCAGACAGTGTAGAACTTCAAAACAGAGTTAATTCTCTGACATGCTTCCTGGTGCTGAAATTCAGCCATCATCATCTCGGTCACTCCATCCGGCACCTTCACCGCGCACAGCAGGAACAGGGCAGCTGTGTGTGCGTTTGAATGATAGCGATTAATGTATGTAGACACTCAATTTCAGAAATGGACAGATAAGTATATTCTTGCTCCCTTCCAAACCCTAGGGAGTTGCAGTCTACATTGTACTGTGTGTGTGTATATATATATATATATCCTCGTGCCAGTAAACACGTCATCACAGAAGTGAAGGGATGTTGTTGCAAGAGGGAGAGGAATTAATCAAAATAAACGCGTTAACGCATGCGATTAATTTTTTCAGTTTAATGTGTTAAAAATACTTTTCCGATTTGTCCGTCATAATTTGGCTAGTGTTACATTATATGATCCCGCTCTTACTTACACAAATGCTTTTAAACCATTCAAGCACCACAAGACAAACGAGAAGGCGCTCCATGAATGTCGTGTCATTTGTCATTGCTTCAGAAATCTATCTATCTATATATATATATATATATATACAGCTCTGGAAAAAATTAAGAGACCACTGCATATTTTTTGTTATTTTGACCAGTTGTTGCTTTTGGCAAATAAATGCTCTAAATTACAATATTTTTATTTGGAATTTGGGAAAAATGTTAGTAGTTTATAGAATAAAACAAAAATGTTAATTTTACCCAAACACATACCTATAAATAGTAAACCCAGAGAAACTGATAATTTTGCAGTGGTCTCTTAATTTTTTCCAGAGCTGTATATAATATATATATATATATATATATATATATATATATATAATTTTCATAGAGACATCAGTAGTATTAGTATCAGTGATACTGACCTTCATTCATAAAAATATGTAATTAAACAAATCTTTGTCACATTATCACCACATGGACATTCAGTTTGTTTGTTTTCATCAGTCACGTTTCCTTTGCTTGTAATTTCCCGTCACAATCTATCACACATGGACTGTATGTCATCATTAGTCTCGTTATCCCCCTGTGTTCAGAGTTTATAAGTTCAGTTCAGTTGGTTTGTCCTTGTCTGGTCTCGTTTCTATTTTGGTTGTGTTGCTCTGTCTCTGTTGGATCGTGCCTTTCTGGATTATTAAAGTTTACTTGTTTATACTATCTTCATCTTCGTGCGTGATCACACAACCAGCGTTACAGTCTTTAAGTTGTTTCTATATTAATTTGGAGAGTAACCATGAAATTATTACAATATAAACATATAAAAAAAACTATCACGATTAATCGCAGAAAAAAAGTGTTAATTAGTTATTTTTATTAATCATGAAAGCACATGAAATAATAATGATGTGCATGGATTCATTATTTATAATAAATATTGTAATCATTTTGATTTCACTGTGACTTTAAAAGTGCCTAAAATACACACTAGACAGACAAACAAAACCATGGTCATCAACATTATAAAATGAAAATATCGTTCTGCAATGCCTTAAATAGGAATAAAACGCCCTTACTATAAAATGTTGTTAAAAAAAAGTGAGCTGCATTTCAAAGGCTAAACTAACGAATGACCCTGAGTCGAGAGGAACGTGTCAGGCAGACTGACCTGCAGCGGCAGCCATATGTTCGTCCACACTCAGCAGGAGCTCCCACGCTGCGGGCAGAATGTCTCCATACATGTCCTCAGTCAGGATAGGGGCGGCTTTTATGAGCAAGGACAGAGGAGCTGGAGACAGACTCATCACCTAAGAGAGTGGAACACAGCACACTTCACACAACTAACTCACAGTCTTTATGCATTTGTAACAACAGCAATAGCGTCTCTCTGTAGTGGACGGAAGGGAGAGACCTGGTTGCGGATGTACTTTAGCATGCCAGTGTCTTTTTTCCCCTCAGCGCTGTTGTCAGTGGGGCGTCTTTTCATGGATGGGGTCCGGAGGCAGGATTTGTCCGAACACTGAAACAAAAAACAATTATATACTGTATTCGGACAAACTGAGCTAGGAAGCGCTCACTTACTCAACTCTATAGCTCTTGAATTGCATTTACTTGGGTGGACTTAATATTTTTACACTGCAATGACAATAGCATGAATAATGTTATGTTTTAAGTCTCGATGAGTGTCATTGAATCAGTTCAATTTAGTTCTATTGATTCATTCAGGAACAAAGCAAGTGAATGTGTCATTGAATCATCTGCTCAACTGATTCATTCAGAAACATTTCTATTGTGGCTTTATTTAGAGTTGTTTCAAAAAATAGCAAAAAATCTGTGTCTTAAACTGTTGTATAACATCAATATCAATATAATTTTACAGTCATGCTGATATTCGGGATAATAGCACTCATGTGAAACTGCTTAATAATACTGTATGTCATAAATGTAAAAAAACAAAGGTAATTTTTTGCACTGATATCTTGAATTTTGAGAGCATTTTTTTGCCAAACTGCTTTTACTACAAGGTGAAAATGAGGATCTGCCAGTGTCACTCAGTTGTTGCATGTAAATTGCTTCAGAAACAGTATGCAACACACTTAAGTGTGTTTAGATTTTACCGAGGAATTGACCATGTGCACGATCACTTCCTGGTTTTCGTTAAGCCAGCTTGGGCGTTTCCGGTGAACTGTTCGCTGTCACTCGCTAATACAAAAGCATCAATGTTTGACTTTCTAATGCTGTATTTATACTTTAATGCAGTTATCACACTTGACTAATTTGCCAACAAACCAGTTTTATTGATTGCAATAAAGACGAAGCGAATGGGAACGTTTGAATGACAAACGAGGCGTCTGTAATTAGACACGAACGCGCAACATTTTTCAAACACTTTTAACGTGATGACCAAAAACATGATTTGTTCATCCTTCTGAGATTGTCCCCATTTGTAAAACGGAACATCAAGATGTCGAAAATGCAACATTTGATAGAAAACACTGAAAAATAAAAAGACACTAATTATCACATTCATGGCTCATATTAGCCGTTTCCTGTAAGAGTTTCACTTTTGAATAAATTTTAAACATTATAAAATCACATTTTGTCGAGGTGAAGTATGAAGCACTCACAGAATCTCATGAAACACAGTAAGTTTTCTTGTGAATGAATTAAAGCGATCGCCGCTCTCTTTATAATCGCTGAAGCCGTCAGTCAGAGCTGAAACTCACATTTTATTCACTGAATCTTACTGAAGCGCACAATAAAGCTTTCATTTACAGAGCGTTGATGCTTTTTATCACATGAAAGTGTAAAAACTGATGGTGGAATTGAATTCTGCTGAGGAGGAACAAATAACTAAATTACCACTAGACCTGACTATTTAAGTGATTATATTCTGATTATAAACAAAGTATTACTGTCACGACATCAACGATACCAACACACCAACAAGTGGCATTTCACCGGAAGTTTTCCAGCTGGATTATATTATTACGGAAGTTCTTAAGAATGTTCTGTGCATGTATAAAACTGGTACAAGTAACCAGCAATGCTTGTGTCAGCACAATAATTAAACTAAGAAACAAAAAATCTAGTTTTATGTATCTACAACACTACTTGAATCTTTTTAACCACCTCTTTGCTTTTCTTGGCACGGCCGCTGATATTGCCGGTGGCGCTGTTCTCTTTCAGGCTGTCCACCGTCTCGCCGTACAGAAGTTTGATGGCGCGAACGAGCCGAGCGCAGGAACGGCTGTGGTGCTGATAGCAGCGGGGGTGGCAGAAATCCACATGAGTGCAGATGAAACTCTGCTGGTTGCACAGCAGAATCATAATCTGGAAATTGAGAAAAGGAGCGTAAGGAACAAACATCACACACATTTAGTTCACACAGGGAGAAGTCAGAGTGCTGGCACTCACGTGCAGCCATGACATGTTGCGGTGGTAGTTGTCCTCCACACCCCCTGTGCTGCCAGGACCTTCAGGTTCAATGCTGGGCTCGCTAGCACTCCAAGGGCTTCCTAAACAGATAACATGTACATTAAATGAAATTAAAGGGATTCTAGGTGTATATGACTATCTTCTTTCAGACGAACACAATCAGAGTTATATTTAAAAATATCCCGATTCTCCAAAAATTTATAATGGTAGTCAATGGGGGTCGAGATTTTGAAGCCCAAAAAAGCTCATCCATTATAGAAATAATCCATACGACTCCAAAGGGTTAATAAATGCCTTCTGAAGGGTTTTTGTATGAAAAATATCCATATTTAAAACTTTATTAACGATAAGAACTAGCTTCTGCCGTCAATTTGCGACCTCTTTGTGACCTCTGACCCGACGCATGACGTAATATTGAACGCAGAAGCACAGAGGATAGAGCAAAACAAAACACCGTCAGGAATTAGAAGTCTAAAATGAGAATTTTTAAAGAGAAATGTCGGAGGATTTTGATATAAGAGAAGAGGAGCTTGAGTTTGTCACACAGCTCTATTTGTTTGAACCGTGTGAGGCGTCTGAGCTTACGATACTCCTACGTCCTGCATCACACATCGCGTCACGGGTCACTCTTGAGACGCAAGTCGACGTGCACAGTATACGAACGCTCGTCTGCCGGAAGCTAGTTATTTTAGTTAATAAAGTTT
The DNA here is from genome assembly GCA_038088235.1 of Zacco platypus. Classification (NCBI taxonomy): domain Eukaryota; kingdom Metazoa; phylum Chordata; class Actinopteri; order Cypriniformes; family Xenocyprididae; genus Zacco; species Zacco platypus. Next base: position 1,564,000 of record CM076074.1, on the reverse strand, counting down.
TAAATATGGATATTTTTCAAACAAAAACCCATCGCTTCGCTTCAGAAGGCCTTTATTAACCCTCTGGAGTCGTATGGATTATTTTTATGATGGATGGATGAGCTTTTTTGGGCTTCAAAATCTCGCCACCCATTCACTACCATTATAAATCTTTGGAGAACCAGGATATTTTTTAATATAACTCCGATTGTGTTCGTCTGAAAGATGATTCACCTAGGATGGCTTGAGAATGAGTAATTTTCAGTTTTGGGTGAACTATCCCTTTAATTACTTAATGTGTTGTCAATTTTGTTTACTGCATAACTACTAATTATGTGCTTAAGCAGAAGTGTACAGTATATCTGTGGCAAAAACAAATATTTTTATCTGATCTCCATTTATGATTTCCATATATGAACTTTATTTTATTTTTATTGTGACATTTACGTAAATCATGCTGAAAATTCTAAAACAAATTTGGTGAAAAAGGTTTATCTTTAATCAGACATATAACATGGCATATGAGGCTGATTTTCTTTACAGGATGATCCTGCTTTTACTTCATTTTAGAAAGAAATTGCTCTTAATTTTTTTTTTTTTTTTAGAAATTTCACCCCTCCTTTATCTCATAAACTGCATACATGTTATACACTCAGAAGGGTTAAAACATGAGCATAAACATTTAAAAAAAACTTTAAAATATGTATGATTTCATAGTTTAGTATTATTCATGACAAGAGACACATTAAATAAAAGGACTGCAAAACTCCTTTTACACACATTTTCATTTATAAAGTTCACACTTTAGTCATATTAGCTTTCCAAACCGACCATTACGTTATAATATTTACGATTAGATAAGTTCATTAAAAACATAACCATTTTGTTTGGATCAGCCTGACAAATAGTTTTTCTATTATCTATATAAGCCATTATCAATGCCTTTCCAAATAAGATTTTCAGCTTCAGACAGCTCCCTAATAACAACATGTACAAATTAAATACCAAAATAACTTCTCATAGGGCTGAAGAAGCATCATCTGACCTATATCAGTGACAGTATCTCTGCTCTGGGAGAGCAGCCGCTCCGAATCCACGTCATTCTCAGACTCTGAGTCCTGTCTGGACATCTTAGTGCTCTTCAGACTCCCCGCTCGGCGGATAGAAGACAAAGAGCCTCCTTTCTTTATTCGGAAGCTCCTTGCTCCTTTAATCTGTAGCAAACGAGAGCCACCAATACGGATCTTCCTAATGGGAGCTTGAGAGAGGAAACAAGACAAAGTGAAAAGATCGATCTATCAAACATGGACACGCAGACAATCATTCTTTCATTTTACCCAGCGGCTCTTGCGATGATTTCTTCTCCTCACAGCCAGTGTCAGACTTGAGCGTGTGGCTGCTGCTGTTCAAAGAGTCGTGTCCGTCTTCGTCATCCAGGATTCCCGCAAAGCTGATCTTCCTCTCATAGCGGTGACGGCCTAACTCAGGGTCCAGACGCAAGCGGCAGCTCTCTAAATCCTGTAGACGCCAGAAGACAAGCCTGTTTTATGTGATCCGCTCACTATTCAAATCATCAGTCGAGTAAACATAATATTAACATATCAAAACCATTTCCTGCATATTTAATGAATTTAATTTAATTAATTAAAGTTAGTCTAATAAATGTTGAAATTGATCGCTTTCAGCTATACTGTAATGTTGAATGTCTATAATTTTTTTTTTTTTTAAAAATACATAAATTCATAAAAATATGCCATTAAACAAATATTTATAAATAAAGTTTACAATAAAGTTGTTTCTACATTAATTTGGAGAGTAACTATGAAATTATCACAATATAAAAATATTAAAAACTCAGATAAATCGTGTTCATTTGTATGGAAGCCCGTTCCCGCCACTGTTGAGAAAAAAAAAATGCCGTAAGTCATAATAATGAGAAACTTTCTCATAATAATGACTTAGTATCTCATAATAATGACTTAAAATCTCATAATAATGACTTAACATCTCATAATAATGACTTAGTATCTCATAATAATGACTTAGTATCTCATAATAATGACATAACATCTCATAATAATGACTTAACATCTCATAATAATGACTTAGTATCTCATAATAATGACATAACATCTCATAATAATGACTTAACATCTCATAATAATGACTTAGTATCTCATAATAATGACATAACATCTCATAATAATGACATAACATCTCATAATAATGACTTAAAATCTCATAATAATGCCTTAAAATCTCATAATAATGACTTAGTATCTCATAATAATGACATAACATCTCATAATAATGACATAACATCTCATAATAATGCCTTAAAATCTCATAATAATGACTTAGTATCTCATAATAATGACTTAGTATCTCATAATAATGACTTAGTATCTCATAATAATGACTTAACATCTCATAATAATGACTTAGTATCTCATAATAATGACTTAACATCTTATAATAATGACTTAACATCTTATAATAATGACTTAGTATCTCATAATAATGACTTAACATCTTATAATAATGACTTAACATCTTATAATAATGACTTAAAATCTCATAATAATGACTTAGTATCTTTAACTTAATAAAAAAATAAAATAAATAAAAAAGGTTGTTAAGTCATTATTATGAGATGTTAAGTCATTATTATGAGATACTAAGTCATTATTATGAGAAAGTTTCTCATTATTATGACTTACGGAATATTTTTTTTTCTCAGCAGTGGCGGGAACGGGCTTCCATACATTTGTGTGTGTGTTTGTGCCAGATTTTTTTTATATATTTTTTGACAAATTAAAAAAAATTCTCATTCCTATGGGGGTCAGATTGACCCGTGATGGAAAGGTTTGATACTTTTTTTTAATTTCAACCACATAAAAAAATTTTTTGTGTTTGTAAATTTAAAAGCAACAAAAGTCATTAGGTCTCGGACCACTCCGATGAACACTCGATTTTTATTTATTTGAATAATATTCATTTCGGGTCAAAATGACCCAAACGCAACATGACGTCACATGAATGAATCTGATCAGCGGTAGACAACACCAAAACTGACCACAAGGGGCTCTGTTCGGGGTCTGGGAAGACAGGGGAACGTCTCTCGCAGGAAAGTGGTGATCTCCAGCAGCAGCTGACAAGCGGCCATCTTCAGAGCAAAAGGGCAGCCGCACTTTGTCGGGTTGACTGTGTCTGTTGAAAGAATCATACGAAGATCATTCGCTAAATGCTGAAGCGTTACATTGGTTTTAAACGTCGTCTGTATGTTTAATTTAAATTCAACATTTTCACTCTTACTGTCATCCAGATAATCTTCCTCCTCATCCTCCTTTTTCGCTCGCCTCTTGCTCTCTTCGTCATAGATAAAACCCAAGATGTTGGCTGGACTCTCACTGTCCGAGTGGCAAATTTCACTCAGCCGAGTGCCTATTGCCTATTTCAGGAGATATATATATATATATATATTAGATGCAGCCAAATACGACAAATGAATTTCTCAAAAATTATATAAGGTTTTCTGCAAGAAAGACAAAATTTGCATATATGTCAGCCTAAATGTGTGACTCACATCTCCCCACTGGTAAAACTGTTTGGCTGCGTTCCACTGGAGCTTCGTGTTCCTCTTGTTTCCTGCTACAGGCGATCGTCCTCTGGACAGCCCTCTCTTCGTGATGTTCACATGGTGACCTTTCATCCACTCTGGCCAGTTACCACGGTTACAGCGGTGCACAAAACGGGCACACTCCAGGAAAAGCGAGGCCCTTGCCACCACGGGGGCTTCCTGGAAAAGACGTTCATCAAATTCAACAAGACAACATTCAGTTCCTTCTAGGAAAAAGCTAAAAAACTAGATCCAAATGCTGATTTTCATAAAAAAAAACTTCATAAGCAAAACTAGGGGTGGGGGGGGAATCGATTCACTCACATATGAATCTTCCACCGATTCGAACACGATTCACAAAAATTCAAAAATGTTAATTAATAACATCATGTTACAAAGTTAAAAGGCAGGAAATGTAAGTTATTATGAATACAATAGTCAGATATTATAAATTGATTGATTTGATTCATTTCCTTTGTTTCAAATAAAATTCAAAGTTCAGAATCAAATCTATGCATATAAGCCTATTGAACTGAAATTTGATTCAAAATCGAGAATCGCGACCCCAACAATCGTTATGAATCGAATCGTGAGATTCCAAAAGATTCCCACCCCTACCAGAAACACAACATAAAGTAAAATAAGATGCATTTCATGAGGAAATAACAGGTTTGAAGGTTGCAGTTATCATTTGATCTCTTTAGTCTGGCACAAAAGTCAACATTTTGTACATAAACAGAAGAATCCGAACTGACCAGGTCCAGCGCCGCAGCTAAAATCGAAGCGTCCGGTATGGTTCCCGGCTCACAGCAGTTCAACAGGAACTGAAACCTCTTCATGCCCTGTCTGATCGCACCTAGATTCACAATGTTCTTATTCTTTATGGCCTCCTGACTGGCAGCCAAGCGCTCCTGGAACCCGTGGCAACCTTGTCGGTGGTACAGAATAGTGTCAGTAAAAGCAGGGCAGAATCTCTGCATGAAAAGGTTTGAACAGCTGAAAGTAGCTGGTGAAATAAGCATCTGGTGCAGGGCTGTAACCACCATAGACACTGAGCGGGACACGTTCCCCCCAATAATTAGAAATGATCCCCCTCAATATTTGACATTATTGATGCTGTTCGTTGTTAGGATGACAAAAAAAGTTTCATTTTTAGGGCTGGTGTGCCTCATCACTGTCAGAATAAGTGAGCTGGCCAATCAAATCAAAGGAGGCGGGGCTTACTGTTCACAGAAATCCAATGCAACGCTTTCGTTTTAGCAGTGAAAGAGTACATGACGAGTAAGTAGCTAAACATTTAACTATTTTATGACTGAAATATTCAGCGACCGATAGTAATATCCAGCAAATACATTTTATGAAAAGTTTTGAATTGAAATCATGCTATTATTTGATTAATATGATATGATTAATGTATTCAAAACTGAATCTCACGAGACAAGAAACATTTGGCGCTTTTGACATATTAGACATATGAGTGAATATTTTTAAAAAATATTTGTAAATATTTTAAATTGATTACTTAATAATTAAGTATAAATCATAAAAAATCATTTTCATACAAACGATGACTGAAATAATCATCTATAATCATCAAATAATCTATGATGAGCGTGTTGATTTATTTTTATTTCTTTAATTCTTTATTGAAGGACATAAAGTTAAAAATGTCAGTTATTTTTGTATATACTGTTGTAGTTTTTGTTAATATTTTGAATTAGATTTTTATTTTTATGTTTTCAATAATTTTTTTAGTTTAAAGTTTGTTTTTATTACTTTTTATTTTTCGGTTTTAGTTATTTTATAACTTCAACTTAAACAAAAACGAGAAATGTAATCACTAGCTGAAATGAAAAGTTTTTTTTATTTTTTATTTGATTTCAGTTAAAGGCAGGGCTAGCAATTTTTAATCCTTTAATTATTTAATTCCTTTTAATAAAAGAATCATGGTCCCCCCCAATGTTCAAGATATGGTTACGGCCTTGATCTGGTGATACTGAACGATCATGCAAGTCTGTTTTTGTCACTACAAGATCTACATCTCAAACCACGGACTTGTGAATTTCCCCAAATAAACATCTAATAACTATTAACTTGGAGAGCTGAAGGTTCACGACAACTCTGACAAAGCTGTGGCGGGTCATGGTGCCAGGTCATAGGTCAGAGAACCACAGTCCCTCTTCCAGCGGATGGTTCTGACAAAGATGGACAAACACACAGACAGCTGGCATGGAAGATGGTAGAGGAGTGTACCAGAAGCACAAGACACGTCAAGTACGGGCACACACAAACAAACAGAGCGAATTGTGGGCGAGGGTGGGGGACGGCACCGAGGATTCTACCATCTTTCTCTTCTGTGTGGTGAATCTTGGAAGGGTTCCTCCGACCAGACCGCCATTTACCGAGCCGCTTGAAGAAATTCTCCTCTTCCTCTCGCCCGTATTCCACGGCGTTACCCTCCGACAGCTTCACGGCACTGGTGAACTTGACCTGAGATGTACAGGAAAGACTCGGATCAAGAACGTGACGTCTAGTGCAAAGACTTTCCGCGCTTGAAACAACATTCCTTCTGATGTTCATTCATGTTTATTTGATGCTATAAATGAACTAGTATGAAGAGATGATCGGTTCACGAGGAGCTACAGCGATCTGTCACCACACATTAAACACACACTAGACGCTATTTATTGATTCAACTTCTTTAAAAAATTACTATATTTTAAATTTTTTCACTGCGTGAGAACATGATGTGTGGCGTGGCTAAACAGTAACTAAAGGGGGCGGGGCTTTGCGAACGCTCGACTGAGGTGCATAAAATGTCAAACATACCATGTTGATATACTATTATAGTTTTTTTGTTGTTCAGAATTCAGAGTCCTCACCTTGGAGCTCTGTCTGATGAAGGACAGTCTGTCCACGGAGCTGATGTCCAGCAGGTCCTCGACCCCATCGGCCAGTCCAGACAGAGACGAGCGCTTCAGCCAGTTCCCTGTACCACAGGTTCAATAGTTACATGTAAAAAAAAGAAAAGATAATTTAGCACTCTGGTAACTCCGAGACCTGGTCAGGTTTGAACTCTGGTACCCTTTCAAAGGAAGTGCAAACAAGCCAAAAGGAATGTAAGAGGGAAGATTTCATGCTGGTGCTCCGGCTCATACAGCATATGCACAGAAAAAGCAACAGAAACTCTCACGGCAATACATAAAAGACTAAAAAAACAAATAAAACTTGAATGCATTTTTTTTTTCAAGCTAAAGCTATGACACTGTAAGATGAGGCTGCATAACTATAACACAACACACATACGTAACATGGAGACAGTGAGTGGATGGCGAACTTTCCTATGGCATGCTGGTGACAAAAAGGAAAGAACAGAGATATGAATGACTTTTCATCAAATTCAGATCCCTACCGCACCAGTGAAGCAATCAGAACTGAAAACTCGGTGGATGACAGACTAAAATTGTGTTATTTGTTTGCTTAAAAAGTTCTTCACACACTCTCATATTAGAAATCAAAATTTATACGGCATGCACATTAACACATTAAAGGTTTTGAGGTTTGAAACGACAAAATAATCATAGTTTTTATCATTTTTGAACTGTTCCTTTGTGAATCCTCTGTGTACGGAAATTATGGAAATTAGAATTTTGTCATTTTTAGTTTACAGACAGCAAATCACTATCAATGAGTATTCACCCAACCATGAAGATTTGGTATAAGATCATGGTTTTGCAATTCAGAAAAACATTCTTTTCTTTGATGATTCGAAAAAATTCAGCTTTGGACATGATGAGTATATAGAAAGACTTTCACTTAATTGTTTATATAAGTATTTACTGTACTTTGCATTATGGTATATACTTACGTATATATATATATATATATATATATATCAATCAATTAACATTTTTAATCTAAATTATACAATGTGGTGATTAATTAATCTAATTTAATCGCAAATTAATCGCACATCAAATTTGGCTGAGAAATTACCCTCAAAAGATCATTCAAAGTCATTATTGTGTTAAATGTAAAAAAGTATCTTTTTTTATTTGAGTCGACATAGAATTTATTACCCATAAACCTTTAGGCTTCAACTGCCATGAGGCTGAGTAAATGATGACAGCATTTTTATTTTTAGGTGAACTATACCTTAAATGTTTTTGATTTTTTTTAAATGAAATAATACTCTAAATAAGAAACTAAAACTGCCAGTAGGTGGCGGTAAATGTCTAAATGAATAAGTCATTGGGCCCTATTTTACTGATCCACGCTCATGGTGTGAAGGTGCACTTAGGGCATGTCCGAATCCACTTTTGCTAGTGTAACGACGGTCGGCACGCCAGAAGCACGGTCCAAAAGGGTTCTACCTAGTCTCTTAATGAGTGATAGGTGTGTTTTGGGTATAATGTGCAATAAACCAATCACAGTGTCATCTCTCATTCCCTTTAAAACACAGGTGCGCTTGCACCATGGCGGATTGATATTTACATGGAGGAATAAAGATGCCCTCAACCTGACGAGTTCAAATACATGTGTGTGTCGCCACGATTGGTCAATTAGCCAATTTCATTCGTCATTACTGCAAATAGATAATTCTGATACTTACAGTGATGACATATATGTACACAATAATAATCATTTACAGTGTAATCCTTTTATTTTTAATATTTGGCATGTTTGTGTGTGTGAGTGTGTGTGTGTGTGTAATAAGAGTGTTGTGCGCCCGCCTATAGGCGCATATTACTAACACGCCCTTTATAGTTAACAAAACTGACATTATTGTGTCTAAAATGTAACAATACGAACTTGAAATTTTTATATTATTTGTTCTTCATCATAGAGTTAAAGATCTGCTTTGTATAGAACAAAGAAAATGACTAATCTGCTTACGTTTGTAAAGAACTTCTCTCTCTCAAAAACATACCTATGGGAAGTTTGAGCTTCTTGCGCAGCGAGATCCGTCGGGATCGTGATCGAGAACGCCGGTCTGTGGTGGTACCAGAGTGGGCAGTGGTGCACTCAGACGTGTCCTGCTCTGATTGGCTGCTTGTATCACTGGCGGCACTCTGAGACTTGAACATCTTCCTCCAAAAGTCTTTCCTTCCTAAAAGAGCTCCTGGAATCTGCTCCTCACTGATACACAGACACAGATGCACTCAATCCATGCATATATCTAACTTATGCATTACAAAATGTGTTATATTTGTGTGTGAGTGTACTTTTTTGCAGCAGATGGCTTGGTTTCCTCCTTTTCGTCTGTTTTTTTAGTAGTATTAAGTTTTTCTGCGCTGTCCAGGAGGGCACTGAGAGCCACGCGTCGGAAGACGTTTCCATGAGACTCCTTTATAAACTGAACCAGCTGACGTATGTCACAATACAGACCCTGATTTGAGAGTGTTTAGATGTGAGGAGAGACAGATGGAAGATAAAAATATAGATTTCAATATTCACTCTTCTTTGAACAATAGAGTTCTTTACCTGCTTCACAGCTACTGATCAGCTACTCATTTTACATACTCAGTATACATAGAAGCACTTCAAGTATATCTAGTATTATTCTATGTCCTAACCAGAAGCAATGTGACAAGATCCCAGCTAAGAACAATTTGTCTGTCCAGACGAATCTGAAAAAAGGGTTGCAATGCAACCTATAAATCACAACCACAGCCAATCAAAACACATCTGTCCCAGTTCCACCGCATACAGAGTAAAACATGTAGAAATTGTGACTTTATATCTAACAATGCAACTTTTCTACCAATTTGCAAATTTAATTCTCACAACTTGCGAATTTATTTATCTTAATTTGTGACCTTAATTCGCAAGCGAGTCTTAAATTTGCGATGTAACAGAAGTAGCAACATATTTTTTCTTCCGTATTGTGATAATCGCAATTACTTTTTAAAATATAGCTGCGAGCAGCAATTATCGAGGTTCAAGAGCTTTAAGGCCTATAAGCACATGCATAAAAAGGTATAATGCTTTAATTAGCAAGCCTGTAACCAGACCAAGACCAATTACAGCCAATACAGGCAATTTACCATAGGAAATATATGGTTTATAAAGCTGTTATGGAGGTTGAGACAAAAACCTAGGACTAGTTTGGCAAATTAAATAATAATCTCCAATATTTAACAAACGATACAATGGACGCCGGCAGTCCTAGAGGTGAAGTTGCTAAGAATGACGAGTTCTACCAAGTGGGATGAATGTCGTGGACGTGTGCGAAAAGTCATGCGCTACACGATCCTTTACGAACGTGAAAAATGCGAAGGCGCCCACACGGAGGCTGATTTCCTTAAAACTTTTCACAGACATCTAGGGTCGTTTCGTTCCGATTAGCCTTCTTCCTTGTCTGATAGTTGCTCAAACTTCATTGGCCGATGGCGACCATGTTTTCTGAGATACGCTAATGTCCTCATATTCAATCGTGGCACCTTGGAAAAAGACACTGCATGCCAATTTTCAAGTCGATCGGACTGACGGTGAAGTAGTTAAAGTCATTTTCATGTTTTTTTCCTGTTATAGCGCCACCAAGTGGCCAGTCACTGCGTCCTTTTTCACATGACCACAGAATGAGCTCTTACATATATGTGCCAAGTTTGGTGAAAATTTCTCATTCCGTTCACGAGTTATAGCCATTTTTAGCCAATAGTGGCTCCGTCCACTTCGAATGTTTTGGGGCCAGGAATTGGAAATTTCATCTTTTTTTTCGATAATTATTGACAATCAGACTGTAGCACAAACGAATGACGAGCCAATCCGATGATCCAATGATTCCAACGATATGGAACCGAACAGTTTAGGAGTTATGAGCAATTTCATACTTCATAGTTAGTACACTCCATACTGTCACCAAATATAAACTTAAGTGGAGTGAAGTACAGTTCTCTCACCAGGTTCTCAGAACTGTGAAGCTCATGTGTAGTGGAGGCACATCTCGTGATGAGAGACTTGAACATACAGCCCACCACCACAGTCTCCATGCTGTGGGCCAGAGACTTGTCTCCTCCAGTGGTGAAGTTGTTCCCGAAACCAGCCTTGTCTGCAAAGACAGACAAGAAACCGTGACCTGGATGCCATGTCTGGGCAAAATCACTGAGGCTCAGCCATAAGTGCCAAACAATAAGGGAAGGAGGAAGCATTGATGTTTACAAGATGAAAAGGGGGAAAATCAATAGCACAAATGAAAGGAAAACCTAAAAAGTGATTGCGGGTTTTGAAGGTTTGCATACATGCAAGTGACTGCGGCCTGAGCGATAGTGATAGACCTAACAATCAGGTCATGCTCTGATTTCACAGCAATGTTGAGTTTTGTTTAGCTGGATCTATAAAGCCGGGTTTTAGATTGTTTATTTGGTAAAGCCTATGCACTGTTTAACTCTACTACAGGCGAGAACATCACCCTGGACATTGTGAGGGGTGCAGGAATGGGTGTAATGCCTAGTTTTGGCAGTAAATTTAGATATTGTGTATCTACCGATGTTTCTTTTATTCGCCCTCCTGGACCTCTCACCTGCACTGCCGTATTCTGCAAGAGAAAAGATGGTGGGCAACATTGGTGTCAGGCCAGCACAGACATGTACTCGTAAGTCAGGAAACACCAACTCGATCCAAAACACACACACACACACACACACACACACACACACACACACACACACATGCAAAAAACAAAACAAAACAAAAAACAAACAAAAAAGCTAAGGATATAATTTTCATAACATTCACTCATGTTCACTAACTTGCCAGAAATCAATCGAATTTTGGTGAAAAATGCTGTTTTGATTCCATAAAATTGGAAAAACAATAAGAATTGACACTGTCAATATGATGTTTGGCAAGTCTGCTGAAAGGATGAGTGATGAGGGTTTGGGGTACAAACAGTGGAGTTTGACTGGCAGACAGACATGAAGGAAGGAAGGAAGAGAGAAAGAAAGAAAGAAAGAAAGAGAGAGAAAGAAAGAAAGAAAGATCATATTACTGGCAGACGTGAAGGCAGAAGACAGAAGAGGCCAAGGAGCGAGAAACGAATGACATTAAAAAATGTAGAGACGATCTGAACTGTATTTCCAGATCATTTTTGCATCAAGATTCTCATTTGTAGCACAAGGTCTTTTTAATGGAATAGAAGACTTCTTTATAGTATTAGAACCGTAATGGGCATGTCCATTCCAAAACCGAATTAAAATTTTCCATAACACTTTTAACAGTGTCCTTGTTACACATGTTACATGAAGTTATTGTAGTAATAACTCTAAATTATGCATATATTGTCCGATATAAAGTCGCAATTGTGTTATAGTCAGAATTGTCCGATATAAAGTCATAATTGCATTATAAAGTCATAATTGTCCGATATAAAGTCGCAATTGTGTTATAGTCAGAATTGTCCGATATAAAGTCATAATTGCATTATAAAGTCATAATTGTCCGATATAAAGTCATAATTGCATTATAAAGTCATAATTGTCCGATATAAAGTCGCAATTGCATTATAGTCAAAATTGTTCGATATAAAGTCATAATTGCATTATAAAGTCAGAATTGTCCGAAATAAAGTCATAATTGCATTATAAAGTCATAATTGTGAGATATAAAGTCGCAATTGCATTATAAAGTCAGAATTGTCGATATAAAGTCATAATTGCATTATAAAGTCAGAATTGTCTGATATAAAGTCGCAATTGCATTATAAAGTCAGAATTGTCCGATATAAAGTAGCAATTGCATTATAAAGTCAGAATTATCTGATATAAAGTCGCAATTGCATTATAAAGTCAGAATTGTCCGATATAAAGTCGCAATTGCATTATAAAGTCAGAATTGTCCGATATAAAGTCGCAATAGCATTATAAAATCAGAATTGTCCGATATAGTCGCAACTGCGTGTTATAAAGTCAGAATTGTCCGATATAAAGTCGCAATTGCATTATAGTCAAAATTATCCGATATAAAGTCGTAATTGCGTTATAGTCAGAATTGTCCGATATAAAGTCGCAATTGCATTATAGTCAAAATTATCCGATATAAAGTCGTAATTGCGTTATAGTCAGAATTGTCCAATGGTCGCAATTGCGTTATAAAGTCAGAATTTTCCAATATAGTCGCAACTGCGTGATACAAAGTCAGAATTGTCCGATATAAAGTCGCAATTGCATTATAAAGTCAGAATTGTCCGATATAAAGTCGCAATTGCATTATAAAGTCAGAATTATCTGATATAGATAAACAATTCTTTGACTTTATATCTCTCAATTCTGACTTTATAACACGCAAATGAGACTTTATAACATGCAATTGCGAGAAAAAAGTCAGAATTGTGACATAAAAAGTCGCAATTGCCTTTTTTATTTTTCATTCAGTGGAGGAAACAAGCTTCCACAATAATTACACTGTAACACGGACACCTTAAAATAAAGTATAACCAAATTTTCTATGTTGAAGAGATATACACAACCTCAAAAACGGATTTTGTCTAATCTATTTGGTGGAATAGCTAATTATATAAACTACTGAAAATACAGGGAAGAAAAAGCCCTGATAAATGACAATAAATTAGGTGCTATGATCAGTTCTGATTGGTCATGGCTGTGTTATTAAGTATAATTCCTGTTGTGTATCATGGGATATGTGGTATGACACAGAAATATTCAGATGTTCTGATAAATGGCAATGTGAAATTATGATCTGCCACAGTGTTTGTAGGAAAAACTACTCCATTAATTACTGTAAGAAATGAGACTTGATTGCATAATGTACAGTCAGCAGATCATTTTTTGCAATATTAACCCAGACAGGGGATCAAATACCACCTGTTTAAATCTGAAGGGGTTTGTTTTGCTATAATGACCGGATAACTGCACATTTTACACAATTATCTTATATCTTAACTTATCATATCTTATCTTATATCTTATCTTCTGATCATCTTAAAATATAAGCTTGAAGCTTAGACATCCTCCTGAGACCCAGTCATAGAATTTTGTCCTCTGTAGAGAAAAGACTTTTCCCTAAAACTTTAAGTCTGGATGTACAGAACTGTGAAGAGCACATTCAGGGCTTCTCAGAGACACCAAATGTTTGGAGGTTTGACCATATATTTAGAATATATTTAGAAATCGGACTAATTTTTCAATTGTTTGTCGTAAATGAACATCTCAGCAAAACGTTATGGGGCCTCAAATCAGAATATGACTTTCTGTAACGAAACAGGGCATTGATTACATTCATGTCCTCTCTGGAGGACACCAGGACCCTCCGCATGTTTATCAGACACAAGTGAACAGGGAAAGAAATGATATATCAATATTTCTATGAAATATGCGATATTGGGTAACACTTTATTTTCGTATCTTTGTTACACATGTAGTTACTAAAGCAATAACTATAAATTACATGCAACTTACCCTAAACCTTAATCTAACCCTAATCCTATAGTAAGTACATGCAATTAATTAACATTATTTATTACTTAAATGTATAACTACACTGAAACAAGGACACCTTACAATAAAGTGTCACCAGATACCCGTATGAAAATGTTGCCAATTATTACTCCCATAATTACACTTCTACATGTCACCCAAAGGACACATTAATATACAAAACAGATGCAATGTAGAAATTTATGGGCATATTTTTGCACATTGTATAAAGTAAAATAGTATATCAAATCATAATAGTATAGTATTTCATTTCATAACATAGATGACAATCATCTTTACACAAAAAACATTGTTTACCCCCTATACATGTCTTTTAATTGTCTTAGTCCTGGTGTCCTCTATACAGCATAAAATATCTTTATTGTTTTCCTCATTTGTTTCTTATGCTCCAAACAATGTAAAGACAATAATAATAATAATAATAAAAAACTAAATTCACAAAAGAAAAATTCTGGGTCTCAGGATGATATATATAGAAAACAAAAGCAACGCTTCTACAATATTATTACAATATTTATTTATTATTATTCATCTTAAATCTAACATTTTATGGACTACTTAACATAATTAGCTACAATGTTACATGTCTTCATCTATTTTAAAGGGGACCTATTATTCCCCTTTTCACAAGACGAGATGTAATATAAATCTCTGGTGTCTCCAGAATGTGTCTGTGAAGTTTCGGCTCAAAATACCCCACAGATCATTTATTATACCATGGTGTGAATGCACATTTTTGAGTGGAAGGAAAAACTTGCTGTTTTCAGTGCATGTGTCTTTAAATGCAAATGAGCTGCTGCTCCCTGCCCCCTTTCCAGAAAAGGGAAACTCGGGATACTCTGCCAAAAACTAAAACATCTGGTTTAAATGATGGCGTTTGAGTATCAAACTAAGCTCTCTTTCACGTGTTATCGTGCTTAAATTGTCAAATGCACACAAGGTTAGGTCAAAAACACACAAAACATAAACACAGTCGGTTATATGTGTGAACGTAAAGAAATCGCATGTGTATAACAGATCTAAAGTAAATAACTTTAGCAACTTTAATAAGAATAACTCTGGCGAGGAGATAAACATGGCGGACTGTGTTCAGCGCACTGAAGGCTGATAGGGCAGAGTCCATCAGCTGTTGTGGGCGGGGCTTAAGCATTTGTGACGTCACAAAAGCTAGGATCTGCAAACGGCTTGTTTTGAGACACTGTTCATGATTTATGGGGATTAAGAAAAAGAGGAATGTGTGGATTTTTATCATTATAGGGTGGTTGTGTTCACACACAGCCGACACAATTACGCTCAAACACCAGGTAAAAGTGATTTTTGCATAATAGGTCCCCTTTAAGTTCTCTCTCATCCAGCTCTTTACGTCTCTTACCGGTTTGTTGTTCTTCCAAGCATTGGTTTCATTTTCTTCCTTCTAGTCATCTATCAAAGGTTTTATCCTCACCATATATACATATTAAAATTATGATTTAAATGTTAAAATTAAGTCTTTCCGTTTTGAGTCGCAAAATGGCACCAGTGAGCTATTCTAAGCTGCGTTGGTACGAAAACAGACGATGAAGTTATACAAGAGACATGAATGTAGCACCGGTATCTTGCCATGGGACAACAGTCAAATATACAGTTAAGCGGTTATTATTATACAAAAAAAATAAACAGCTCAGTGACCAATTAGAATCAAATATTTCAGAGAGCTGTGTATTATGTACTCTGAATTCACTCAAATGAATGAATTTATTACAAAAACTACACTAAAAATGTATTTGTGATACACTACCGGTCAAAAGTTTTATTTTATTTTTGAGTGTCTTTGAACGAAGTCTCCTCTGCTCACTAAGGCTGTAATTTTTGTTTAGAAACAGAGTGAAAATGGTAATATTTTGATACATTATTACAATTTTTAAAAATGTAATTTATTCCTGTGATGCAAAGCTGAATTTTCAGCAGCCGTTACTTCAGTGTCACATGATCCTTCAGAAATCTTTCCAATACGCTAATTAATTATTAATAATGGGTGTTATTATATACATGCTCATACACCTACCTCAGTTATTGATGAGCGTTTTGATCAGTGTAAAGAAAGTAAAAATGTGTTATCGTTAATTTATGACGTGTTGTAATCCGTTAACTCTCCTACAAAATTACGCAAGGATTAGTTCACTTCAGAATTCGAATTTCCTGATAATTTACCGCCTACGTCACGCGTGACCTTTCCAAAGTGATTAAAAAGTATATAATTTTTTATTTTTTAGAAAATGACCAATCATTTCACTAGATACTTGTCAGGGTCTAGTTTCACTTATTGTTCAGGTTTCATGTCATTGTCATCGTCATGTGTCAGGTTTGTGTATCCATGTGCTCCCACTGTCATGTGATCTTTGTTTTGCCTTCCAAGTGCTCGTTATTAGTTCATTGCATTCAGCTGCGTCTCGTTATCTGTCATGTCTGTCACCTGGCCCCGCTCGTATTCCTCTGTATTTATTCCCTTTGTGTCGGTCCAGTCCTTGTCCGTTGTTAACGTTTCATGTTGGTGTTAATTCCTGTGTTCCTGTCCTGATTCAAGTATTCATTAAACTGTTGTACGTTTATCGTCCTTCTCCGCGTCTTGATCCTGCACAACACGTTACAATACTAGATCTCTGTGATAAATGCTGATTCGTCACATAGTTTCTTTTCTCCACCAAGGTACAGAATTATTAGTATTTGACATGCATTCAGAAACACTCACGGCCCCATTTTAAGGATCTAAGCACATGGTCTGAAGTGCTTGGAGTACTTTAATGACGGAAAAAAATGGTCGGCCAGGCACATGGTCCAAAAGGGTTGAACCTAGTCTCTTAATGAGTCATGGGTTTGTTTTAGGCGTAATGTGCAATAAACCAATCAGACTTTAGAGCAGGTTTTTGTTGGTCATGGCGCTGTTGTTTTCAGTTCCTCAAAATAGCAACACGCCAACAACGCAGCTGAACACACCTCAGTTTCAGACCAGATGGATGGCGAAGTCAAGTCAAGTCATCTTTATTTATATAGCGCTTTTTACAATGCAAATTGTGGCAAAGCAGTTTTACATTAATAATTGGCAAATAATTTTGGTGAAAAAATGGTGTCATTGTC
Source organism: Zacco platypus (assembly GCA_038088235.1). Classification (NCBI taxonomy): domain Eukaryota; kingdom Metazoa; phylum Chordata; class Actinopteri; order Cypriniformes; family Xenocyprididae; genus Zacco; species Zacco platypus. Next base: position 1,546,834 of record CM076074.1, on the reverse strand, counting down.
CAGCTTATTCTATATATTATTGATTCATTCCGTTACAAATATCAATAGTTATTAGTCTAGTTAATTTAGGTATAGATGGATTTATGGAACAGATGGATGCGAGTGCATTTGCTAGTTATTTTCAGGGTTATGTGTAAGTCTAGTGAGTTTAGTTTCCATTGTGTTCGCCGTCCCTGTTAGACTGAGTTCTGTTCACTAGTTTGTTCCCTTAGTTACATATGTACATTCACCTGCTGTTCATTATTTCCCTTGTTATCTCTGTTTATTTAAGCCCTTTTATGGTTGCATTCAAAGAGTTTCTCCCTGGATTGCTCTGAATCTACAGCGTTGTGCATATTACTGCAGCCAAACGTTAGTTACGGCTTTGAAAGTTTCTTTACTCTTAGAACAAATGATCATCTGAAAGGTAAATTTGAACACTTTGATAAGATCTGGCACCATTATAACTTGACTAATACATCATTTTGGCAATGTAATGGTTCTTAAACTTAAAACATTTTTTGCTGCTTTATATTTTTGTGGAAACCATGACACGTAGTTTGACGTATGAATAGTACAGCGTTTATTTGAAATATTTTGTAACATTATAAATGTCTTTACTGTCACTTCAACGGTCCTTGCTAAAACTGATAATAATAAGACATTTTCCTGAGCATCAAATCCTCATATCAGAATGATTTCTGAAGGATCATGTGACACTGAACACTGGAGTAATGATGCTGAAAATTCAGCTTTGATCACTGGATATAAATTACGGTTAAAAATATATTAAAATAGAAAAGAGTTATAATAAATTGTAATAATATTTCACAATAATACTGTATTTTTTTTAAACAACAACATCAAAAACAGCCGTGGTAAGCATAATTAATACATTAATATTAAAAAATATTGAATTATTCCAAACTTTTGACAGGTAATGCATGTTCTTTTTTATTTCCTTATTAATAATTAATAATTTTACTGCATTCTAAGTTTTAAATAAATGTTCAATACAGCGTTCAATAATCAAATGGTAAATAATCAAGTTTTTTTCTTTTAGGAAAAGACAAATACATCTCTCTACGTTTCTGATGCATGAAAATGGGGCCCATGCTGTATATCTGGAGATTTCTGAAAAGGGATAAAACATAAGCCTGGGCATGTGCAGCTCTGCCCTCTTACTGTCAGTGATTGGCTCCATGCAGAAGCCAAGTAGGGCGTGCAGGAAATCCACAATGTTGTTGAGCGAATCCTTGTTAACGTATTCTTTCATAGTCTGCCGGAACTGCACCTTATCCAGCTTGTACAGAGTAGTCAAACAGTTCTGAGCCTAAAAAAACAGGACAGAGCATCTACAGTTAATTAATCATGTCTAATCATGTCATTTTATATTCAGTAATACATTTCAGATCTATATGTGATCAGATATGGTACTGCACGTGTAATATATTGCAGATATATTTACTCGCAGTATAAACAGAGATATGCAATACATGTTACATTCATATTTTCAAGCTAGTTAACAAAAGCTCAAGCACACCTGCATGTACTCAAGTATTTAGTAAGAAGAATATCACTGTGATGAAGAGGGCACAGAAATTGCTTCCTAAATAAAGTAATATATATAGTGTTGCACAATGGTAACCCCAAAAACTCTATTAAATTCCAAAATAATAGAACATTAAACATCTCCCCCTATATTTATATCGAGCAAAACACATGAGCAACACCACTTAATTTTAACATTTACTCTCCTTTAACAGATAGAAGCAAAGCATGCTGGGAACTAGAAATCATGATTGTAACTCAGTGAATGTGTATATATATATATATATATATATATGTGTGTGTGTGTGTACAATACATCCACATTTATATGGAAACATGCAAGTAAGTATATGTACACAATAAAGGATAAAACTTTGTGAAATTTACATGTAATGCTATTTTTGTCTTCATTTATAAATATTTTATATGTATCAATATGTAATCATACATGGTCAATGCATATATTGCAGTATATTGAAAAATATAAGCACTACTTTCCCATATATGGAAATGTATTATTTAACATTATATTTAACCCATATATTTTTATTCCATAAGGGTTGACGCGGAAGAAAATAATTTCTCTTTTGTTTTTGCATGCAAAAGTGTTCTCGTTGAACCACTGGAGTCACATGGACTATTTTAACGATGTCTTTACTCCCTTTCTGGACCTTTAAATTGTGATGCTGCTGTGTATATGGAGATCAAAAAGCTCTCGGATTTCATCAAAAATATCTTCATTTGTGTTCTGAAGATGAATGAAGGTCTTACGGGTGAGGGAGAGGAATTAATGACAGAAATTTAATTTTTTGGTGAACTAACCCTTTAAACCTCTTGAAAAATAAAGGTTAATCTGCACTGTAAAATGATATTTTAATTGCACAGATATATTGACCTGCATCCGAAGGCGGTCTCCAGAGAGCCCGCGATGGCCTTCACCACAGCCGTACGCGCAGCCGAGCGATTTCACGATCTTAATGAGCATGGTGAGAGCCAGCCTGTGAGTGCTGAGTGACGTGTCTTCATCCTGTTGAGGATTTAAGAAATGCAAATCTTACATGTGACTGTTACTGTGAGATATGCCTTTACACCACATATATTAGCTGGCTAACCTTGTTGTTCTTTATATCATCTCTGCTTCCTCCACGACTCTCTCCACCTCCTCCTCCTCCATCCCCTCCACCACCTCCATTAGGCGCTGCTCCAGTGCCTCCAGCCGCCTCCCCCTGCGCTCCACCCACACTCTGACTGGCTCCCTCCTTAGGACACTCCGCCTCTTTGTCCTCAGGTTTGGAGGACTTCTTAATCATGTTGGGAACCACGCCCAGCTGCAGAAGGCAGTCGATGATGTTGAGAGCCACGTCGCAAATCCGAGAGCTGATGTCATGGGTGAGTACGGCGTACAGGGCCCGCAGAACAGCCTTGAAAAACAGCACAGTGGTGAACACAACTGCTAGAAAATGAAAGCCATGAATCTAACAAGTTATGTTCCAAATTTGAGGTTTAAATCTCAAAAAATGAGCTTTCAGTAAGATTTTGTTTGGGCGCAGTACCACACTTTCCCCATTAGAGGCCAGCAAAACTCCACTGGAGCACACAGTGGTTGAATTTGAGATTTGCAGTAGAGTTTTTCTCTCTCAAATATTACACAGCTATTTTTATTACACACATATAAACCACACTCTCACATCCACACCAACACACCCACACAATCACAGCTGCATAATTCATCCAATTGACTCTATAATATGCAGAAGCAGAAAAATAGTAATAATGAAGTATTTTCTTTATAGGCCAAACCTGAGAAATTGGCGCCATCTGGCAAAATTTTGTCATTTTAATTTTGAGGTCTTGCCAACAGAATGAAAGCCTGTTAACAAAGACTGAATCATTTTATAGTTAAATGACGCTGGAATTCAAAAATGCATTTTTAATGGGTTTCAATTGGGATTTTTTTGCCCTTAAGATCCTGAATGGAACTATTTTGTGTTTCTAGTGTATAAATAGATTTTTTAAAGGAAATTAGGATGAAATTATAATAAATTATAATAAAATACACACTTTTATTTATGCGGTTGGCATTAACACAGGCAAAATTATCAAAAAAAAAAGACAAAAATGTCCACAAGGACGCACAAGGGCAAGTAGCAAAACTATTCAACATTGATAATTATAAGAAACATTATTAATAATTGAGCACCATTAGCATATTAGAATAATTTCTGAAGGATCGTGTGACACTGAAGACAATATATTAAAGTAGAAAACTTAACATAATATGTCATGATCGTCAGTTGTTGTGCCCGCTAGACACTCTAGAGACTATGGACTCTCACACACACTCACTCACAGACACTGACTACATTTCCCAGAAGCCCCGCACCCATCACTGATCACTCCACCAGCTGCAACACATTTCCCAGTTACCGATTACATCACCCAGCCAGTCACACTATTTAAGCTCAGCAAACACACACACATCCGTGCGAGGTCTTGATCTTCTGTAAAGTTATCATTTCTGAGCGTTTTTCACTGTCTTGTTATCCTGGTTTTTGATTCTGCCCGTTTTCTGATCGTTCCCTGCCTGCCGTTTATGTCACGATCGTCAGTTGGAGTGCCCTCTAGAGTGTCTAGCGGGCACAACAACTGACAATCGTGACATAATATTTCATAATATTACTGTTTTTACTGTATGTTTGGTCAAAAAAATGCTGCCTTAGTGGGCATAACAGACTACCTTTCAAAAACATTAAAAAACCTCAATTATTCCAAACATTTCACTGGTGGTGTGTAAACAAATCTGTCACTCTATGACAGAAAACACATGTCTCTCTGCTCGAGGCTCCGTCCCATACCATGAGGTCCAGCATGCCGTTCTTCAGAATGAAATTGTTAGTGCCCTCAATGGTGTCTCGGTCCTCCAGGGATGTGTAGTTGATGCAGGAGTCTGTCAGACTTCGGGGAAGGTTGGAACAGGCCAAAGGCTCACATGGCATCTCAGGGATGGGAATGGGGTTACACAGTTTCTTTATGTGCTCTGTGAAGAAATCTGTGTAGCCCACATTAAAGGAAGCTACGGTTGTGTTAAATGTAGCCATGGTGATGGTGGAGATCTGCGAACGAACTGAGAAAGAAAAGAAGACATTAAAGTGGACCTATTATGCCCCTTTTCAGTCCCCAGAATGTGTCTGAAGTTTCAGCTCAGAGATCATTTATTATCGCTTGTCAAATTTGCCCTATTTGGGTTTGAGCAAAAACACGACATTTTTGTGTGTGTCCCTTTAAATGCAAATGAGCTGCTGCTCCAGAAGAGGGCGGAGCTTTAACAGCTCAACAACAACAAAGCTGGAGAATCTCACGCAGACAAAATGAGGAAAGTGTTCAAACTGATGGAGAGACTCAGGAAGACGTTTCTGAACGGTTAGTGGATAAATTGATGTAGTTGCTGTGGAGTTGATCAACTCATCACTAGCATGTGTCGTCACGTTCATCTTTTCTCCTTGAATCGACCCTCGTTTGTGAAGCAGTCCGGCGTAAAATGACGGCATCAACAACACTCGACTACAACAACTCTTCCTCTTCTCTAAAGCAGCCCGACATGGCCCCGCCCCCTTTGGTGTGTGTTCTCAGGGGTTTATGTAAATTTTGAGGTTTGTGATGTCACTAACTCAGGAAGAAGCTCGTCGTAGTCCCTACCAGCCGTGTGTTGTAGTCCTTAAAAAGCGATTTCTATAAAAGAAAATATCTCTCTTTGCTTTGAACTCTGAGTGTCGTAACTTTACAAATGTTTCAAATTTTTTGATTCCACAAACTCTCAAAATTTGATATATATAAATTAGACTAATTAATAGTGTTACGGTAAGTGAGATATTAAAAAAAACAATAAATATTTGCAATTTATGTTGTCATTATTCTAAAGGTAAAAGCAATGCTTAATATATTATCTATATAATATTATTTTTAATTCGAAAATAACAAATCTGTATAGCACTTTTCACACACAAAAAAAAACTCCATGGATCACCTAGCTCCACCTTGTGGTCCCAATTAAGATAATAATCTCTCTTGTACTTTATGAATCTTTATGAATGTTATGAAATATTAACTGTTATGGATTTACAACTAATAGTGTGATGGTGCTTATACCCTTACCACCCTCTTTGATGGTATTGTCACTGTGACTGTTCGAGTGTTCAGGCAGATTGTGGTGGGAGTGAAAATGTTTTGCTCCAAGACTGTCCACATCTCCGGTAGTATCTGAGCTTCCACGACGTGTTAACTTCCCTGCAACACAGCAAAACACAGCCGTAATATATTTAATTACAGTATATGACAATGCTAAATGTATTAAAATGTTAAAGGCATGCTTTTTAATAAAGAATTTGGGAAACAATAAAACCAATTTCATAGGACCCTACACACCCATGATGGTGGAAGGCCAACCCCCACGGTCCAGCGTGCGACGGTCATCTCCCAGTCCAGAGAAGCTGCCGAATGAGAAGGTGCTGCGCGTGGGGGAGACGTCCAGGTGATCCTCGTGCATCAGGAAAGGAACACCCATCCGCCGCTGCCGTTTTTTCCCAGTATGGTGGAATGGGATAGAGCCTTTTCTCTCTCGATCCTCTCTACGGTTCTTAAACTGAAAAACAAGTGGTTAGCTTTCAAGCAATCCCTCCTAGAAAAATAGGATGTTACATTAACATTTTAAAAGGGGTTTTGCTAAATCTAAGATATGTATACGCATGGTGGGTTACTCTCTTAAATTATGCATAAATAAAATAATTTGCAAACCTTTTTGAATATGTTCATGCCCATCTCAGCTGAAAGGTCAGGGACTGCTTGTCTCCTGAGGTTAGTAATGGACACCTTGGAGAAGGTCTCGGAGCTCAAAGATCTGCTCTCCTCGTTACATTTCAGAGTCATATCCTTAGAAAAATAGGAAGGAAAAATCAGGGTAAAAACAAACAGCAGGTTTGAAACGTTTTTTTTTTGTAACCTTATGAATTATAATGGTTAAAATGTTGGGTAACACTTTATTTCGATAGTCCACTTTAGACCTTCTACTGACTCTAGACAACTACATGTCAACTACCAGACATTAGAGAATTAGTAGGCTTGATGATTTAACCGTTCATACTTTTATGCTTCATGGAGATACTTTCAATCCTCTCGATTCTTTTTCATGGGCATGTTTGCGTCGGCCATCAGAGTTTTTGTCCTGCTGGATTACCTGTGTCTTGTGAGTATTGACCAAAGAAGGGGTCGCAGCCACCATGGAGCTGCTTCGAGGCCGTGGTAACGGGGGTATCAGGGGCTCAGGCGGGCGTTCAGGCTTCTCCTGCAGTATCTGACGCAGCCTCTGCAAGTAGAAGATCAGGGCCCAGTGCACACCTTCTTCTGTCCAGTGAGGCTGCATCAAGCAACGCAGCACTGCAACGTCAAAATAGGTGGCATACCTTGCTCTCTGCGATACAGAGATGCCACTTGGGACTGAGAAACTTTTGGTGGAAGAAAGACAGAGAGGTTGTTACAGAAAATGCTGGTCAGAAAGAACGGAAGTTCAGACAGAGGTTGCTGAGAATCGTTGCTTGGCAACTGCACTGCGATCACATGCACAGACTAACACTGACAGATGGGAGACTGACTGGAACTGGACAGTGTTTATCTAGCCAACAAGGAGAAAAAATGTTTCAAGATCATTCCAGTTTTAAAAGATTATAATGGACTTTTTTTTCTCATTAGTTAATATGTTATCATGAACTAACAATGAAGAATAATTTTCACATTATTTATTATTCTACACTAAAAAATGCTGGGTTAAAACAGCCCGAGTTGGGTTGAAAATGGACAAACTCAGCAATTGGGTTGTTTTAACCCAGTGGTTAGGTTAAATGATTGCCCACAGTACTGGGCAGGTTTACTTAACCCAAATTGTTTGAAAATTACTATATCACTGGCTACCCAGCAGGTTGGGCAAACATTTAACCCAACCACTGGGTTAAAACAACCCAACTACTGAACTGTGGGGTTAAAACAACCCAACCGCTGAACTGCAGGGTTAAAACAACCCAATTACTGACCTGCGGGGTTAAAACAACCCAACTGGTGACCTGCGGGGTTAAATCAACCCAACTACTGGCCTGAGGGGTTAAATCAAACCAACTGCAGGGTTAAAACAACCCAACTGCAGGGTTAAAACAATCCAACTGCTGGCCTGGGGGGTTAAATCAACCCAACTGCAGTGTTAAAACAACCCAACTGGTGACCTGTGGGGTTAAATCAACCCAACTACTGGCCTGAGGGGTTAAATCAAACCAACTTCAGGGTTAAAACAACCCAACTGGTGACCTGTGGGGTTAAATCGACCCAACTACTGGCCTAGGGGGTTAAATCAACCCAACTGCAGAGTTAAAACAACCCAACTGGTGACCTGTGGGGTTAAATCAACCCAACTACTGGCCTGAGGGGTTAAATCAAACCAACTTCAGGGTTAAAACAACCCAACTGGTGACCTGTGGGGTTAAATCGACCCAACTACTGGCCTGGGGGGTTAAATCAACCCAACTGCAGAGTTAAAACAACCCAACTGGTGACCTGTGGGGTTAAATCGACCCAACTACTGGCCTGGGGGGTTAAATCAACCCAACTGCAGAGTTAAAACAACCCAACTGGTGACCTGTGGGGTTAAATCGACCCAACTACTGGCCTGGGGGGTTAAATCAACCCAACTGCAGAGTTAAAACAACCCAACTGGTGACCTGTGGGGTTAAATCAACCCAACTGCAGAGTTAAAACAACCCAACTGGTGACCTGTAGGGTTAAATCAACCCAACTGCAGAGTTAAAACAACCCAACTGGTGACCTGTAGGGTTAAATCAACCCAACTGGTGACCTGTGGGGTTAAATCAACCCAACTCAGCCAACCGCTGAATTGCTGGGTTAAAACAACCCAACTGCTGTCCATTTTCAACCCAACTTGGGTTGAGTTTAACCCAGCATTTTTTAGAGTGTAGGTTAATCTTAAATGTATTATATTTCATTGGTAATTCATGTTCATTCATACTAAAGTAAATTATGTTAATTTATAGAATTAGATATAAATAAAAATATATTCATATATGCAGAAAGCTAATGCTGTAAAAGTGTTTTTCATTTTCAAGAGTATTTCATGATAGCTAGTGCATTACCTAATTGATGAACATAGAGAACCTTATTGTAAAATGTTATAATTTTTGTCCAGTGTGCAGGAAAACCACCCAGAAATGAGATTTTTTTCTATAAATACCATATTGCAATGTAGAATGATGCTATATGTACCACCTGTATGTACAAACACTCACTTCTTCTGTTGTGAAAATCCTTTATCAAAGGCCTGCTGTGAAGACCCTCCCTTTTCCACAGAGTTGCCACGACGACAGCTCTGTCCTGTCACTGAGGGGGAGGAGGAGTCGGGCAGGGCTGATTCACACACCACCTGAAAGCCGAGGCAGAATCACATGACCCGAGCAGAACAATGATGTTAATGCACTGCGAGGGGAAATTAATATACGCCAGGACAGAATGAGCCACGAGGGGCTGTGCGGCTGCAAATCACAGTCTGAATACTCACTGCAGGGCATGGGTTACTGGTATCATGAGGACTACACTGGTTATTCACTGGAGAGTTCCTCTTTGCTGGGGAGAGAGAGAGAGACAGAAAGCAGATGTTTGAAATAGGAGCACATAAAGAACATTGACACTGGTAAAAATGACTCAGAAATTACATTGACGTTGAGGGCAGAGGTGAAAGAAATCTGACCTGTAACAATGTTACGCATGGGTTTGACAAGGGCAGAAAAAGCAGGAACATCAGGTTGACGGTGCTCCCACATTGGCTGCCAAATAACAAGTCCTCCAGCCAGTCGAAAGGTGAGGTCCGACTCCTGCCAAGTGCAAAATGATCAATAATTTTAGAAGTTTACGCATGTTAATTAATGAAATTAAAAATGCCAAAATTATCAAGGAACATGCGCAGCTCAAAAATATGACATCATTTTGAGCAGATAAAGCTGGGTTCAACAATGAGGATTTTAAGATTTTATTTGCAAATTTTCATCGGTCCCGCCACAAAAAATGATCCATTTTTATTTTTGCTAGAAATATTTATATTTTCCAGTAAATGTTAAGTTTGCCTTTTCACTCACTAAAATGTTTTGATTATTTTATTGTTATTTAATTAGAATGATTTAATAATAATAAAATAATAATGAATAAAATAATTACGTTTATATTTAAAAAATAAGATGCAAATTATACGCTCTAAAAACGCTGGGTTAAAAACAACCCAAGTTGAGTTGCGACTGGATTGTTTTAACCCAGAGAATGGGTTGTTTTAACCCTAAAAATCGGTTGTTTTAACCCAGAGAATGGGTTAAATGTTTGCCCAAACCGCTGAGTACTTTTATTTAACCCAACTATTGTTTAAAAATGACTATTTCTTGCTTAAAATGAATCCAAAGTATGTTGGAAATGAACATTTATTAATATGTTTAAGAAATGAACATTTGTTAAATTGCTTATTAATAAATGTTCCCCTTTTGATTATTATTGTTGCCTCTAGTCATTATGTGTCTGATTTTTAATTTCCAACATACTTTGGATTCATTTTAAGCCAGAAATACAGTCATTTTAAACAATAGTTGGGTTAAATAAAACTACCCAGCAGGTTGATCAAACATTTAACCCAACCGCTGGGTTAAAACAACCCAAGTTGGGTTGCAACTGGATTGTTTTAACCCAGAGAATGGGTTAAATGTTTGCCCAAACCACTGAGTAGTTTTATTTAACCCAACCATTGTTTAAAAATGACTGAATTTCTCGCTTAAAATGAATCCAAAGTATGTTGGAAATGAACGTTTATTAAATTGTTTATTAATAAATGTTCACCTTTTGATTATTATTGTTTCCTCTAGTCATTATGTGTCTGATTTTTAATTTCCAACCCATTTTGGGTTCATTTTAATCCAGACATACAGTCATTTTAAACAATAGTTGGGTTAAATAAAAACTACCCAGCACATTGATCAAACATTTAACCCAACCGCTGGGTTAAAACAACCCAATCGCTGGGCCTGTGCTTTCTCAACCCAACTTGGGTTATTTTTAGCCCAGCATTTTTCTAGAGTGTACAAATGAATAAACACACTTCTGCTAAGCTCGTCTAGGTAACATTATCTAATGACAAATGGGAAGAATTTACAACAATCATGTAGAATAAATGCACAAGATCACAACGAATGCAACATTTATGGGACACGAGTCAGCAGGCCGTCCTTATTGTTGAGCCCTGCCGAAAATATAAAGAACATAAACAGCAAAGGTTCCAACCTTGATCCGGTTAATGAGGGGAGCAAAGAGAAACACAAAGAGCTCCACAGTGGCCATGTTTTTGTGGTAGAGTTTGGCACGGGCGTACTCGTTCTCTTCAGTGGTGCTGCCGCCATTGCGGTCGGTGAGACTCTGGTTCCCCATGGGCTGAAGGTAGGCGCTGCTGCCGCCGCTGCTGCCGCCCGACCAGCCGTGCCCCAGCCCGGGCTCCTGGTGACACTCCTGCGCCGCTTCCAGAAGCATCCAGTGTAGAGTGTGAAGGAGCTTTGTTTCAGCCACCCCGAGTTTATCCTGGTGTCCTGGTGAAGAGAGATTGCGGACATGCCGAGCAATAAAATGATCTGTGGGAATGAATTTACCATCTATCATCAGCAGTTTAATAAGTGTTCCTACCCAGCTTGTTGCGGTTGGAAAGAAGGATGGCAGTGCAGTGAAGAACGTGAGGCAGAGCGGCCTGAACCAGCTCCCAGCGGGAGATGCTCTGGATGGCTTCCGTGAGGGCCGGAGAGAGGCCGTGGAGTTTGTTCTCCACCAGCACCCGCTCAAATGACTAGCCAGGATTAACAGCGTGAGACATAATCCCCAAGAGCACTTATTACATGATTACTTATTCTTGTTACAGTATTATTTGTGCACAAGGAAGAGAAGAGAATAAACCAACCTGACTGTCAGTCATCTGTCATGATAATAATAATAATAATAATAATATGTATTTATTACAAAATATGCTGATTTGCTTTATTTCTTACTGGTGTGTCAATAAGACAAAATATTCACTGTTTTATTCACAAAAATGCTGGGCTAAAAACAACCCAGGTTGGGTTAAAAGTGGACAAACGCAGAGATTGGGTTAAATGTTTGCCAAACGTGGTGGGTAGTTTTATTTAACCCAACTATTGTTTAAAAATGACTGTATGTGTGGCACAAAATGAAGCCAAAATATGTTGGAAATTAAAATCAGACTCATAATTATTAGAGGAAACAATAATAATCAAAAGGTGAACATTTATTAATAAGAAATGTAATAATGTTTATTATTTATTATTCATTAAACATTAATAAATGGGTCACACTTTACAATAAGGTTCATTAGTTAACATGCACTGACACAGCATTTATTAATCTTTGTTCATGTTAATTTCAACATTTACTAATGCGGTATTACAATTCTGGGTTACACTTTATTTGAAGGTGTCAGTATTACAGTGTAATTACACATTTAAGTAGTAAGTAATGACAATTAACTACATGTACTTACTATAGAGTTAAGATGAGGGTTTGGTTTAGGGTTAGTCACATGTAATTATGCATAATTTATAGTTATTACTACAGTAAATACATGTAACATATGTAACAATGACACTGTAAAATAAAGTGTTACTGAATCTTGTTAACATTAGTCAATGAACTAACATGAACAAACAATGAACAACTGCATTTTCTTTAACGTTAACGGATATTAATAAATACATTAACTAATGAACCTTATTGTAACGTGTTATAAATGTTCATTTACAACATATTTTACTTATTTACATACATAATTTTATTTAACTCAACTATCGGTTAAAAATTACTGTATTGCTTGATTAAAATGAACCTAAAACTGCCCAGCAGGTTGGGCAAACATTTAACCCAAGCGCTGAGTTAAAACAACCCAATCAGTTTCTCTCTACATTTTTAACCCAACTTGGTAATAACGAATACATTATTAACATATTCGTGTAAATGTATTATTTATACATTTTTAACACATTTTTAAACAATAGTTGAGTTAAATAAAACTACTCAGCCTGTTGGGCAAACATTTAACCCGACAGCTGGGTTAAAACAACCCAATCGCTGAGTTAGTCCATTTTTAACCCAACTTGGGTTGTTTTTAACCCAGCATTTTTTAACAATATTTGAATTAAATAAAAAATACCCAGCAGGTTGGGCAAACATTTAACCCAACAGTAGGGTTGAAACAACCTAATCAGTTGATCTCTACATTTTTAACCCAACTTGGGTTGTTTTTAACCCAATAGTTGAGTTAAATAAAACTACTCAGCTTGTAGGGCAAACATTTAACCCAACAGCTGGGTTTGTCCATTTTTAACCCATTATTTTTAAACAATAGTTGAGTTATATAAAGCTACCCAGCAGGTTGGGCAAACATTTAACCCAACAGCTGGGTTAAAACAATGTCATCACTGGGTTAGTCCATTTGTAACCCAACTTGGGTTGTTTTTAACCCAATAGTTGAGTTAAATAAAACTACTCAGCCTGTTGGGCAAACATTTAACCCGACAGCTGGGTTTGTCCATTTTTAACCCATTATTTTTAAACAATAGTTGAGTTATATAAAGCAACCCAACAGCTGGGTTAAAACAAGGTAATCGCTGGGTTAGTCCATTTTTAACCCAACTTGGGTTGTTTTAACCCAGCATTTTTAAACAATAGTTGAGTTAAATAAAGCTGTTGGGCAAACATTTAACCCAACAGCTGGGTTTGTCCATTTTTAACCCATTATTTTTAAACAATAGTTGAGTTATATAAAGCTACCCAGCAGGTTGGGCAAACATTTAACCCAACAGCTGGGTTAAAACAATGTCATCACTGGGTTAGTCCATTTTTAACCCAACTTGGGTTGTTTTAACCCAGCATTTTTAAACAATAGTTGAGTTAAATAAAGCTGTTGGGCAAACATTTAACCCAACAGCTGGGTTTGTCCATTTTTAACCCATTATTTTTAAACAATAGTTGAGTTATATAAAGCTACCCAACAGCTGGGTTAAAACAAGGTAATCGCTGGGTTAGTCTATTTGTAACCCAACTTGGGTTGTTTTTAACCAAGCTTTTTTAAACAATAGTTGAGTTATATAAAACGACTCGGCCTGTTGGGCAAACATTTAACCCAACAGCTGGGTTTGTCCATTTTTAACCCAACTTGGGTTGTTTTAACACTACCATGTGCATCTTTGAGTACATAGAAATATTTACAATGAATTCGTTCAAACTAAACTTAACTTAAGCACATGAACGTCTGACTGAAGCTCACAGTTGTGTCTGTGGAGGTTCTTCACTCACCACACAGGAGGCTTCATACTGCTTCCCCAACTTCGGCCGCAAAAACGCGCTGAAACAGACACACATCTTTCACTCAGTTCCAGATCTGAAGCCTAATAACACCGCATTCAATCACAGTCATGATCGATGATTGCGCTAACATGATCGGCTGAGGCGCTGACAGCCATGATGAAGGTTAAATATCAGATTTTGTTCAGGGGTTCGTTATGAGGTGCGGCGGTGTATGAAAATATGACGCACGAGACAGCAGCGCAACAGAATCCGGTCTCACACCGGCATGAGAGACGCATACGAATGAGAAGAGCTCTGCGGGATCCACACAGGAGAAACACACTAATCACTCGCAGAAAACACCTGTTATGCCACGAGAAATCACTGACCTGGTCTGTCTCCATAGGAAGGTTTGGATCGGAAACGGGATCCCGCGGCAGTTTTCCTGGTCACTGTCATCCAAGCTCTTTCTTTTCACCATGTTTTGACCTGCTGGATTCAAGGGTGCAGGCGTTCCGCTCACAGATGGATTTGATTCACGGCATATCACACTGATATCTCACATCGGATCGTAAAATGGCTGCAGGTGTTGACTCGTGTCGACACCACCCCGCGCCGAAACACCGAATCCACTTGTCAATTAACGGACACTGACCGCCGGTTTGAAAAAGAGACGGTTTGAAATACGTAATCAATGAGATGGAGCGTTCGACCCCTCTGGGTCTTAAAAGCGCGAGATTCGCGAGGGTAACGATTAATACTGTATGTTTTATATACACACATAAATATTATTATTATTAACCAAATGGCACTACAACTGTGACGAGAATAAATGTTTGGTCATACTGGGATTTTGAATTTTTTTAACTACTTATAATTCATTTTCTAAATAAATTTTCCCACCTCAGGCATTAAATACCTTTTTTTTTATTCTCAACCCCGTAACGGACAAACCCTTCACCGGACTGTGATGACGCGTTTTAACGGTCATCAATACCGTAAATCCTGCAATGTTTTTTATTTTTTAATTTTTTTTTAAAAATGTATGTACATTTATAACACTATATTTAGTAATATATTGCCGTTGCATCAAATTACAAAAAAAAAAAAAAAAAAAAAAAAAGTTAACACTGCTATGAGGGTTTTTCTTATGGAGGCCCGTTTCCGCCACTGAAAAAAAAGATTATTGCAACTGTTTATCTCAGAATTGTGTGATATAAAGTCAGAATTGTGAGATATAAAGTCAGAATTGCGAGATATAAAGTCAGAATTGTGAGATATAAAGTTCGAATTGCGAGATATAAAGTCCGAATTGCGAGATATAAAGTCAGAATTGCGAGATATAAAGTCAGAATTGTGAGATATAAAGTCCGAATTGTGAGATATAAAGTCAGAATTGTGAGATATAAAGTTCGAATTGCGAGATATAAAGTCCGAATTGCGAGATATAAAGTCAGAATTGCGAGATATAAAGTCAGAATTGTGAGATATAAAGTCCGAATTGCGAGATATAAAGTCCGAATTGCGAGATATAAAGTCAGAATTGCGAGATATAAAGTCAGAATTGTGAGATATAAAGTCAGAATTGTGAGATATAAAGTCAGAATTGTGAGATATAAAGTCCGAATTGCGAGATATAAAGTCCGAATTGCGAGATATAAAGTCAGAATTGCGAGATATAAAGTCAGAATTGTGAGATATAAAGTCCGAATTGTGAGATATAAAGTCCGAATTGTGAGATATAAAGTCAGAATTGTGAGATATAAAGTCAGAATTGTGAGATATAAAGTCAGAATTGCGAGATATAAAGTCAGAATTGCGATTTATAAAGTCCGAATTGTGAGATATAAAGTCAGAATTGCGATTTATAAAGTCAGAATTGTGAGTTTTAAAGTCAGAATTGTGTGATATAAAGTCAGAATTGCGAGATATAAAGTCAGAATTGCGAGATATAAAGTCAGAATTGTGAGATATAAAGTCAGAATTGTGAGATATAATCAGGGCTGGGTGGGTTACTTTTAAAATGTATTTCACAACAGATTACAAAATACATGCTTTAAAAAGTAATTTGTAACGTATTTCGTTACATTACTCAAGTTTAGTAACTTAATCTAAATACTTTAGAATACTTTGGAATACTAATAAGTGTGGAACAAACACAAAAAAGGTCATTGCAAGTTTTTATCTCACAATTCTGACTTTTTCCCTCAGAATTGCGTGATATAAAGTTGCAATTGTGAGTTATAAAATCAGAATTATGAGATATAAACTCACAATATTGAGAAAAGTCATAATTATGAGATATAAACTCACAATATTGAGAAAAGTCAGAATTATGACATTAAACTCACAAACTAAATTCACAATTGCAAGAAAAAAAAGTCAGTTTTGCAAGTTTATTTCTCCCAATTCTGACTTTATAACTTGCAATTGTGAGTTTAAATCTCGCAATTCTGAGAAAAAGAAGTCAGAATTGTGAAATGCAAACTCACAATTGTGAGGGAAAAAAACAAATTGTGAGAAAAAGTTGCAGTGACGAGTGAATTATAAAATGACTCACAAAACATGAAAACAGTGGAAAACATGAAACTTAACTCCTCTTTTTCAGACTGTCAGAGTCAGAGAATCACCAATTGCTGTTTAAATGACATTAAAACTCAAAGTAATCACTTTGGTAATCTAAAACACTTTTCAGATGTAACTGTAATCTGATTACCACCCATTTAAAATGTAACTAATGAAATACAGTTACTCAAATTTTGTATTTTAAATACGTAACCAAGTTACTTGTATTTCGTTACTCCTCAACCCTGATTATAAAGTCAGAATTGTGACTTTTTTTTCTCAGAGTTGCGAGATATAAGCTCTTACTTTATGACTTTATAACTGGTAATTGCGAGTTTACATCACGCAATTCTGTGAAAAAAAGTCAGAATTGTGAGATAAAAAGTTGCAATAATCTTTTTTCCAGTGGTGGAAACGGGCTTCCATAGGTTTCTAATGCAGCGACTATGACTGTAAAAATGATATCTTTCACTCCTCTGGCTGCCGTTATCAATCGCTCTCTATTTTTTCTTCTTTTTGAAAGTCATCAAAACACTATTGAGTTTTTCTTTTGCTCTTAATGAAAACTGAAACATGTAATGAAGTCTCTCATTCATCGCTATAAAAGTTTACCCAACTATGACGGCTTCCGCTTCGGAGAAACCCGGAAATGTGAAAAAGGGTCTATTGGTTTAAAAAGGATTTTACACAAAACTTGCTATAAAATACACATGTGCTCATGTGTCCCTTATAACAATTTAATAACTACAAATGTAACATTTTTTGGTCATTTTTAATGGGTTCGAAGTCAAAAATAAACAAATTGTGTGTCTCTGATCTCTTTATTTTTTTGTAAAAATGTTTTCAATTTAGATGTTGAACTAAAACCACAATATTATTGTGTCGGTCCTTAACATGTCAGGTGGAAATCAGCAAGAAATGCCTTCATTTTTAATCTCCTTCCCAAAGAGAGAATATAGTGTGACGGGATTGAAGACTATAACAAGTTTGAAGGGAGAAATTGCCTTTAATTTAATTCAATTTTTTAATATTTACATTTTGTCTCACATTGTGTCCTCAGCAGATCTGCATGCCAAACACATTCATTCGTTCTGCTGATGTTTAAGCGCACACAGTGCATCAAATATTCTATTTATAACAATATTATGAGTCTGATTAGCATATTTTTTTTAATAAAATCATGACAAATTATTATTATTATTAAAATTATTCATAAATGAAGTGAAAAAAAATCAACCCCGTCACAAATTTTCAACCCCAAAACAATGATAAATATACAGATATGTGACGGGGTTGAGGTTTTTTACTCACAATGGCCACTGCTCATCTTGTATAGTGAAATAAAAACATTGCACACTTATGGATTAAAATAAAATTTTGGAGAATTATTTTTTTTCCATCTTAATTTTATGTGATGGGGTTGACAGTACCCTCCCTGACGATAATTCAAAAATAAGAATAAAAGTATGATTCTTACCGTCTTCTGCATCACTGTTAAAGATACCTAAATGATGTCACTTCTGGTCAATGATGTCACATATGGGTGGAGTCTAAATGATTACAGTCAGAGAACGGTTGGCGTGACAGGGTTGAGTTCAGACTGAAGAATATACTTTTAAAATAGCCATATTGTTATTCTTAAGTAATAGTTGCTTTACATAAAACTGCCCAGCAACTTTTAAATGATCAAAATGATAAATTAAGTGAAAAACTCAAATGTTCAACCCCGAAACAATGAGAACTAAACTGATATGTGACGGGGTTGAGGTTTTTTTTGGCTTATAAACAATATTGCCAAAATCAATACATTTACTTATAACATTTGATCTAGTATTTGACATGAATGACGCGTCTTCAAAATAAACAATTCAAATCTATTTTAGCCTTTATAATAAGCACAATAAAAAGTCGTTTCCAAAACACTTTATTCTTCTTCTTCTCTCTATATCCAGACACATTATTTACCTTTTAATGACGTGGAATGAATATGTACTAAATCCATTGAACGGTAGCAGCAAATCAATTAAGTTGTAGGAAATTGAACAATTTATTTTTATTTGAAACTTTTGGATTCGTCTTGTTGCATTTCAACAGATAAAGGAAACAAAAATCATATAAACTGAATTATTTAGTGAAAACAACGCCAGTGTTTATTAATCAAATCTCTATTTTAAAACGCAGGGGTGTTCAATTTTGCAAAACACAACACAATTCTACAAATCCTAGTAAAGTTATAAAAAAACTGAACTGATGAATTATTAATGGGAGTGTGGGAATAATAAAATCTAGTCATTCGGGGCACTACTGGAATCATCAAACAATCAATTCCTCGGGTTATTACTCTTTATACTAATGAGAAAAGAAAAACGTTCACACATCTGTAGTCTCGCAGATCAGCCGTCCTCCCTGAGCAATCTCACAGACATAAATACACAACATCTGAGCCACATTCACATACTAGGGACTGTAAATTATAGGGATGTGTGTGAGCAGGACACCGTCTGAGATTCAGCAAAACAAAATAAAGACGTCCAACGAGCTTTGGCGGTGTGTTTATGATCAGACCAACATGGTCCCGTGTGTCGTCCGATGCCTGTGAGATCTGAACGCGGCGACTGGCGCGGCCTTCACGTACGTCTCGTCTTTGGCCTCTTGGACTGGCGCTTGGCTTCATCCACAGGGATCCCGTCGGCGCTTGTCTGAGCGAGTCCTCGAACACCCTGGACCTGACTGACCAGCTGCAGGAGGAGCGGGATCACCTTGGAAAGACACAATATGACTATCTTAAGAACCGCAGCTGTTAAAAATGAACAAGAATCCGCGAGTAGCTTTCAACGATGCGGAGAGAAAAAGCGACAGGTACCCGCTCATGATTGTACACGGCGAGCAGCAGCAGTAACGTCAGAGGAAGGGCGATGAACGATCCCTGCGAAACATCTTGATCTGGTACTTTCCTCTGTGAAAATACAAAACATTTATACAAATTAGAGCTGAGTGACATTATACTGTAGAGAACACTGGGTTAAAATAAACCAAGGTGGGTTGAAAGTGGACAAACCCAACGATTTAACCCAGTGGTTGGGTTACATGTTTGCCCAACCCAACTATTGTTGACTGTATGTCTGAGTTATAATGAACCCAAAATATGTTGGAAATTAAAAATCAGACACATAATGACTAGAAGGAACAATAAGAATCAAAACTTATTAATTATTTATTAATAAATAATTTAATAAATGGTTGTTTAATTATTATTCATGAATGTTCATTTATTAAACATAAAAAAAATATGTTAATTTAAACATATTTTGGGTTCTTTTTAAGCAAACAATACAGTAACTTTTGAACAGTTGGGTTAAATAAAACTACCCAGCAGGTTGAACAAACATTTAACCCAACCGCTGGGTTAAAATAACCCAATCGCTGGGCTTGTCCATTTTCAACCCAGCTTTTTTTTTTTTAAAGAGTATCTTGATATCTTAGCCTATTAAATAGCGCATTGAAAAAAGGGAAATATCATAATTATATCACAACAATGCTAAAAGTGTAGCTTATGATAAGATTATCACACACATATACATACATACATATGCATGTATGTGTTTTTCTTCACATTTTATCTTTGTTTTGTTTTTTTTCCCTCAAATAGCTTTGTTAATGCAACAACCACAACTTTGTCAGAAGATTGCATTTTTTTAATCATTTTCATAACTTTACATTTGTACATTTAAGTAAATATGATTTTAAAATGTTCCTTTTTTCCTTTTATTTTTACATTTAGTAAAAATTCGTAAGTGGTCTCTATGTATGTATGTATCTCTCTCTCTCTCTATATATATATATATATATATATATATATATATATATATATATATATATATATATATATATATATATTTTTTTTTTTTTTTTTTTTTTACTGGATGAATCAGCGTTATTGAATGAATCTCTTAAATGAATGAATGATTCAGTGACAAATAGAATTTTTAACAGTCACTTGTCGCCACCAGGAGGCGTAACAATTTAATCGATATGATCATTATTTGAAGCGCCAAGTTACTTTCAAAAGGTGATTTATTTGCTCTATGTTGATTGCAGTGTTTATATCCACACTCTAAGCGTTTATCCCAGCACTTCTGTGACGATATCAACAGTTCTAACACAGAAATGATGATATTGTGTGGTTTGAGCGGTTTCACACCAATACTAAACATGACAACGGCTCTCTCCGGCTCAGCTGAACGTGATTTTGTCAAAGGTTTAACAGACACAGGAGAATCACTGTCATTCAGAAATGAGATCTGGACGTTTGAATGGAGATTGTGATCTTTTACCTGTGCAGCTTTACCAAATGAACACAGAATCTACTGACACAGCATGTTTTCATCAGCGAACACGCATGTTTTGTTTGAAAGCGTTCTTACCTTAGGGTTAAAGGTTAATGTTACATGTTTGTGGTAACCGGAGGACGTGAACGAGACCTGCGGGAGTTTGATGTCATACTGGGACTGAGACAGTGACGTGCCCAGCATCAACACATAGCTCTGCATGAGGACGATAAAATCAAATCAATTCATTGTTAATAATTATGAATAAACGAACACTGTGAAACAGGTACGAGTAAGTCATGATCCACCTCTCCATCACGCGGCAGGGGGGAGAAGTGGAAGAACAGGGACTGGCCGAGAGACACGGTCTGGAAGGGATTGTCCAGATTGTCGCTCTTGCAGAGCTTCACCTATCGAGAGGAAGGAACGGCAATGACTTCAAGATCTCATCCAACATGAGACAAATGAGAGCTGATGTTCCTGCACCTACCCAGAGCGTGGGGAGATGATCGGGGGAAGTGATGACGTTGCCACTCAGATCGAACTGATTGATCTGTCTGAAGGCGATGATGTTTATTCCTTCAATATCAGTGTTGCCCACCTAAAACCGTCAAAACAACAAATACATGAATGGAAACTTAATATCCACCTTTTTCCTGACTGCGTTTTAGATGATGGGAGGCGCTTCTGGTTGGGGAAATTTCCACTCAAAAAGACGGAAATGAGTCATTTCAGAATATAATAATAATCCTTGACTGAAAAATGTCCTTCATGTATTATTTTCAGACGTCTGGAGAATATCGTAACGCAAGGTTTTCACAAAAATGAGCTCATTACGCCTTCGTCTAGCGATCCCAATGCTCCAAATAGCATTTAAACATCTAAAAGTGTCTTTATTTGTACGTTTTCCGAGAGGAGCACCTTTCCTCTGTCCATGAAAAATTCGTTTTTTTTTGCTCTCTTCTGGACGACTGGCGCTTCCCTCAGCACAGGTTTGGTATCGCTTTAAAGCGCAGCATTCCGACTTTATGATTATTCAAAGTGAATTCTTGATGAACCAATAAAATGTGATTATCAAACTGATGTTGATGTAAAGAAAACAACCTTACAGCGTGTGATCTCAATACACACGGCATAAAATATCTGTCTTGGCAAGTGTTCGCGCACACGTTATGTGCGATTCCAACATTTTGAAGGTGAACGAATGTGAAAGTGCCAGTACGGGTCACATGTGTCACTATGGAGGAGCGTTTCTCCTGTGAACTCGACAAGAACGACGACTATATTTGCGTCCAAACCAGCGAATGACAACGGTCTGTTTACTCTAAGCAGTTTCAAAGTGTGTAAAACAAGTTCTTGTTGCATTTACACGGCTTTAACCGGCAGATGTCCTCAGCATGCTATATTTCGAGTGATTAGCTAATGTAATCGATCTAATGTAACAGTGAATATAGTGGAATAAAAGCAACACCTAGTCTATTTCACTGCAAATTCAAAGGAAGCAAGAAAATGTTGTCGAAACTATATCTGAGGTAATTTTATGTGTTTGCTGGCATTTATTCCGAGGGTATGACCGATTGTTTTCCATATATCCATTTTCTTCAAAATATCCTTGAGAAGGGGGTGGTTTTTTCTGGACCTCAATGTCTCCTCAATGTCGTCCGCTGTTTTAAATGCACGAGCCCTTAAATTAGAATGGATTCTGATTGGCTGTCAGTGATTTATCGTTCTGTAAAGTGATCCCGACGATATCGTTTCTCTACATCGCTAAAGCTGTGGTGTGAACACCGCTATTCTTTTATATTTTTAGAACTATATCGTTATCGTTCTTTAGGTTTAGGTTTTATAATAAAGTGTTTCTTTTGGATTCTCCATCGTCGAGCGTTCTGTACGCAGCCTCCGCGTGACTAATCAGTTTTTGAAAATGCTTACCGTGTTCATAAAGCGAACATTTCTCTACGGAGGAGCAGGAGTGACACATAAAAATAAAACGAAGAATCAATTAATTCATTTAATAATTCACACATAAAAATGTATATAAATAAATCACTTTTATATAGGCAAATAAATAGACATATTTAAAGTTGTTTATTTAATTCCTGTTTTTAAACGTAGATTAATAGAACAATAAAAAAATACATTTGTAAATCATTTTAAATGGCTTTTTAAAAAAGGATTTGCCAAACGCTTTTCTTTATCCATTTGTCAATCGAGTGCTAAAATGCCATTGGACAGCACACACGGGGGAGCAACCAATCAGCTTTCGCCTCAATTTGAAGAGCCGAGCCTCTCTAGAAGAGTTTGAGCAACACGATCACGCAAAATGTCAGGCGAATCTGAACGTGTTTTTAGAGGTATCGTAGAGGATTTGTCAGCTTTAGCTGATTTTTGCGAAAGAAATTCTCCTCTCGATTATCATTTTATATGTAAAAGAGTTTTTCAGTTGAGGGAAGACAATAATATATTGTGGTTGTACAATAAATGGACGGATTTGGGTTCAGTTTGAGGTCATTCAGCGACTCCGCGGCCCTCACGCTATGGTTGAACTTCCAAGCGTTCTCGAACGACACCAGTCACTGGATGTACCGGCAGAAGAGACGGCAGGACAAAAACCATTATAACCTCTCCAAACACGTTCAGATTCGCCGGACATTTTGCGTGATCGCGTCGCTCGAACTCTTCTAGAGAGGCTCGGCTCTTCAAATTGAGGTGAAAGCTGATTGGTTGCTCCCCCGTGTGTGCTGTCCAATGACATTTTAGCACTCGATTGACAAATGGATAAAGAAAAGCGTTTGGCAAATCCTTTTTTAAAAAGCGATTTAAAATGATTTACAAATGTATTTTTTTATTGTTCTATTAATCTACGTTTAAAAACAGGAATTAAATAAACAACTTTAAATATGTCTATTTATTTGCCTATATAAAAGTGATTTATTTATACACATTTTTATGTGTGAATTATTAAATGAATTAATTGATTCTTCGTTTTATATTTATGTGTCACTCCTGCTCCTCCATAGTTTCCACCACTGAACACAAAAATAAAAAAAGATAATTGCGACTTTATCCCTCTCACAATTCTGACTTTTTTTAATCGCAACTGTGAGATAAAAAGTCGAAATTACCTTCTTCTGTGATGGAAACAAGTTTCCATATTTGCCTGATTGTTTACAGTTTAACATATGTTACTCCCATAATTTGCGCAATGCATCATGGGGCGTAGGAAAAAGGTGGATAAAATGTGTAAAAAAATAACACCCATAAAGTCAATAAATTCTTTCACCTCAATGGTTTTGTGTGGCGGCAGTGCTCTCTCTATGTGATCATTTCCTTCTCCTCTCAGCTGAATGTTGTAGTTACACCCAGGCTGAAAATGAACACAAAGAAAAGGCAAGTTTAGCTGAAAACTCACTCTTGTCTGAAGAGTTTACTCTAGTTGAGTCTCACCAGCAAGCCTCTGAGTCTAAAGCGTCCCTCTTCATCAGTAACCGTGTCTTCGCTGTACATGCCACACTCTCCCTGCCCCACTGCCTCCACGGCAACACCCTGCTCCGCATCGCCACCTATTGACTGCACTGTTCCATAGCAGCTGAGATACGTGACAAAATATAGAAACGGAATGGGCATGTTTTGAATATTTTAATGCACACATTTTTTTTTTTTTGTTGCAAGAAATTAATACTTTTGTTGCATTAAATTGATCAAAAGTGACAGTAAAGGCATTAATGTTTCTTATATTTGTGAAGGATCATGTGACACTGAGGACTGGAGATCCAGTAATTCAGATTTGATCACACGAATAAATTACAATTTTAGAATATATTCAAATAGAAAACTGTTTCTCCAGTCCTCAGTGTCACATGATCCTTCACAAATATTTTTTCTCAAATAAATGCCGCTTTGGGGAACTAAGAGACTCCTTTCTCTCAAAAACATTTAAAAGTGGTGTACATTTGCATATATAAATCAGCCAACTTTTGTAATGAACATTTTGACTGTAACACTTGTGTACTGCTGACCTGTATGCGGTTTTGAAGCCGGTGATGGGAATATGGAGGACCTGTCCTTCCTCTACTGTGATCATTTGTGCCGAGGGCTCAAAGCGGAACTCCTTCATCATGGGCTTGAAGTAGTACTGGCCAGGACTCTGGGATGGAGGGAGGAGGGATTAAGAAAGGCATTTCAATCTAAAAATATTTTTTGTGGAACTCAAAAAAAGAAAACCTCTTTTTTTTGTACATACATTTTGTTTTGAAGCTTATCGAATCTTTTGTTTCAAATCAGTGATTCGGTTCACGTATCAAACTGCAAAAATCACGAATCACTCATGATGTAACGAAGCTTCGTTTACTGAAATCACGTGACTTCGGCGCTCCGAACCACTGATTCGACACAAAAGATTCGTAAAGCTTCATGAATCAGTGTTTTGAAATCGACCATCACTAGATATTGTTTTTTTTTTTGGTGCACAAAAAGTATTCTCGTCGCTTTTATAATATTAAGGTTGAACCACTGTAGTCACATGACCTGTTTTAAATATGTTTTAGTGTCTTTCTGGGCATCTGAAAGTGTAAATGATCTTGCTGTCAATAGAGACTCATCGGATTTCATCAAAAATATCTTCATTTGTGTTCTGAAGATGAACGAAGGGTGTAGAACGACATGAGGGCGAGGAATTAATGACTGAATTTACATTTTTGGGTGAACTAACCTTTTAAAACTGTACACCTATTCTGTATAAATCCATACACCAATGATTAACACATTAAAAAGATGACCAGTCACTGAGAGACAGTACCAGGTTGTTGAAGGTGAGAAGGCCAGTGTCCTGAGTGAGTAAGTTTGAGCGGAAGCTGGCTCCACTGAGAGACAGCAGAACTCCCGAGAGAGGAACTCCATCCTCTGCCTTTATCTGAGGGGCAAGAAACCAAATCTTGAATGAACCATTTTTTTCCCTAGAAATGAAAACGTGATCAACTCGGCTTATGAGACGACGGACCTCAAAAGTGACGCCTGCCAAGGCAAACGCTTTGAAGTCTCCCGTCTTTCCCTCCACTGGAGTCAGGACGAAGCCCTCTTTACTGGCACTGATGTCATACAGAGAGTCACTATGTAGGGGTCCAACACTGGGGGGGAAAGGGAATTTTTATTGATTAGAACGATACAGTGCAAATACGTTTTCAGCCATAATAACGGCACTTTATTTCTAAATATGCAAATAGTCATTCACTTTCTAAACCATACTTTTAAGCTAATATGCATTATAAATTATGATAAATTAATGCAGCAGGGCTCGACATTAACGCTTGTCCAGAACAAGTGGATTTTTTGAAGGGGCAAGAGAAAGACCTGACAAGTGGCCTGATTAACTGAAAAATAACTAGGGAATCAACAAAACGTGAGAATGACTTTTTTATTTTATAACATTTAGTGTAAATGATGATCAATAGTGGATAATAATAATATATAATGTAGGCCTATAAAGTGCTGACTGCTGTAAAAATTCAAAATGTGGCATTTTTCAATTTATAACATTTGATACATTTAAGCAACGACCAAGAGTGCCGTTTACCAGAATACCATTACGAGTGAAAATGTGCCACTGATTCAATAAACAAGTAGTTAATATGAAGTCACTTACATTTTAGACACAATATTGACTGTTTTTGTTTTATTTCAGAGAAAATAGTTCGAAACAAAGAACACCGCAGAATCACAGCAACACTTCACTGAATGATTCAGAGTTTTGAACAAATCAGTTGAGTCAATGATTCAATGACCCATTCATAAGCAACTGCCTCATTTTTGAGTGAATCAGCCGTTCGAACGAATCGTTTGAATGAATGGCTCAATGACGGTCACCTGCCGCCATCTATTAGTGGTTTAGTCACGTTTAAAAGTATTTTTTTTTTTTTTTTTACAAAAATATACATTTTAAAATCAATCTCATTAATGCAGTTGTAATTTTTCAGTGTAAATGACTTAATTTGATTGGAACATCCCTATAGTGTCTTATTATTCTATGATCAAATTGAAGAATTTAAAATAAAGCATACATTTATTAAGATTAGGAGGAAAAATCGCTTTATAAAGATTAAAAAAATACCACAATTATGCAGATTTAATCATGTCAAAGCTGACAGAACATTGATGAGAATATTGCTTCAGAATAAATTATGTTAAAAACGCAATTGTTTCTGGACAAGCAACTTTTTACTCGGACAAGTGAATGACCGATGCACATGACAAGTCGTACTCTCGAGCCGCGTGCTGTATTCATGTGAATAAGTGCGATACCTGTAGGTTCCGGTTTCATCCGTGAGAACTGTAATGAGAGGGGTTGGAGCTCCACTTTCCTTAATGGAGATTTCCACACCCTCCAGTGTAGGCGACACCTGTCCCGTGAGGAACAGCCCTGCCCTGCCTGCGATCTCCACCATCTGACCTGGACAATTCTCTGTCAGAACAAATGATTGCATATCAGATTTAGAGGGAAAACCTGTACCCCAATCCTGCTTCTTGCTGGTACATTAAAAGAAGTACAAAAATAAGTTGTTCCTATAAGGGTACTACACCAGTGACGAGCTTTTGTACCCCTAAAAGGTCCATTTTTTTCATTCCCGGGGAGTGTACATTAAGGAATTCTTTATGAATAAACCTTATGAATTTGGTTCTCAGTCAGTATCACCTAATGTGGATTTGCATTTGATGTAGCTTGACCAATATTAATTCCATTCTTTGTGTGAATAGAACTTTGTTGTGAAAGGGCTTGGACACAAAATGCATCTATTAGCATAATATAAAAAGGTTTCAGAAGTGTGTATTGCACTCTAACCTCCAGTGATCGTAGCCTCTACTTCAGGAGGGTAAAACAGAAACTCTTTGGATGAAGGTGTGACTGTGATCTTCTCCCCAGCCCTGAAATAACCAACAGTTAAGATATAAAAATAAGACTGAAATTCATAAAAGACACTTTCTTTGCACGTATGATTTCACAATATTTCTCCTAAAGCTCAAAGTATACTCTGTACACTGTCCACTAGGGGTGGCACGGTACATGAAAAAACACCCGAACCATTTGGTTCGGTTCGTGTGTGCGTCGCACGGTTCGACGCATGCGCAATGTAGCCCCGTGTTCAGACAGATTCGTGCGAACATACATATAGACAGTAAAAGTGGAGTAAGGGGCCGTTCACATATCGCGTCTTTTGCGCGCGCATATTCATTATTTCCTATGTAGCTCAAAATGGAAGCAACGCGGCCACACTTTCCACACTTTTTTAGCCGCGATATGTAAACGGCCCCTAATGAAGGCTGGCCGGAGTTGGCGGATGCGCCCGTGTCATTCAAATCCGGTGTGTAGGAACATTTTGGATATCATGTTACTTACGATGACAAAATGCACGTTGATAAATGCAAGTTAATTGTTAAGTTAATAAGTTCCTGTAGAAATAACAATACACATTCTCCTATTTTATGCCAAACAAATGAAAAGCATGTGATCATCAATGTCTTCTCTCTTGCCATATCAAAATCTCACCCAGCTTTTACTCAGACGGTCCCAATAATGTGCTTAAAGTCGAGTCAAATTCAGTTAGTGCACGATTACATTACAAAAATGTTAATACTGTATCCTAAATTGTGGATAATTAAGCTAATAAGCTATATATCATATGCTGAAGGAAATTTCTGGAGTGTTAAAGATTAAAGGAAAAAATAACAACAAGAACTGCACAGAACCGAAAACAGTGACCCTAAAACAGTGATACGAACCGTGGGTTTTGTGAACCGTGTCACCTCTACTGTCCACGTGACATAATTTCCATAATCAGGAGGGTCTGCGGATGTTTGCGCACACGGTCCGCCTATAGTCCAATTTTTGTGCGTAGGGGAATGCGATATATTGTCGTGCAAGCAAACAATCCCCAAAGATCTTACCGTGCCCAATAGGAGAATTCATAGTGGAACGGCTCATGGAGTTCATCTGGTTTCTCCTCCACATGAAGGCTCTTCTCCTCTCCTCTTTCTTCTCTTTCCTTCCTGCGGGCGGCTATTTCCAGAAGCTGCTGCTCTCTTCGCTCTTCCTCGTTTGAGCGCAGCGGCCCCAGAACCAAAGCAGGCTCACTCTCAATGGAAGATCTGCCAAAATTAAACAAAACCACCCGTGATTCAACCTTTAACCGGTTGGGAAGGAACAGACACAGCAGCTTTTTACTGTTAGAAACACATTATAACAATGTTGAGCCTCACTCACTTGATGGTGACTGTGACATCCAGCATCTTATCAGTGGTGATGAGTCCTGTCATGTGGTGTCTGACAGCCGTCAGGGTTAAGATGCTCGGGGCAGACCTAAAGAATGGGATGATAAAAAAAAAAAGTGTGGATTAGACTTCCTTTAATAAAGTTACACGAGCAGCACTTCACAGATCAAAGGGTAAAAAGCTGCGTGTGGTTTTAATAAAAGCTTGGCACCGGCAGTCACATACGTGTTGTAGGTGTAGTAATCCTGTTCAAACTGGTGACAGGAACGTGGAGTCACTTTATAAACACCTTAGATTGAAAAGAAATATGTTAAGTACCTTAGCCTGTATGAACTTAAAGGATTAGTTCACTTCTGAATGAAAGTTTCCTGATAATTCACTCTCCTCCATGTCATCCAAGACGTTCATGTCTTTCTTTCTTCAGTGGAAAAGAAATGAAGGTTTTTGAGGGAAACATTCCAGGATTTTTCTCCATATAGTGGACTTCAATGGGGTTCAACAGGTTGAAGGTCCAAATGTCAGTTTCAGTGCAGCTTCAAAGGATCTACAAGATCGCAGATGAGGAATAAGAGTCTGATCTAGAGAAACCATCGCACATTTTCTAAAAAAATAAACATTATATACTTTTTAACCACAAATGCTCATCTTGCACTGCTCTGATGCTCCACACATTACATAATCACGTCGGAAAGGTCACTCGTGATGTAAGAGGAAGTACCGATCCAGTGTTTACAAAACGAACATGGCAAAAGCTAAGTCAAACGTCCTTTACAAAAAGAGAGGGTAAAACAACGATGTTGGAGGAGAAAGCGAGATGGAATTTTTTGCCCTACCGCGGTACTTCCACCTACGTCACGTGACCTTTCCAACGTGATAACGTAATGCGTGGAGCATCAGAGCAGTGCAAGATGAGCATTTGTGGTTAAAAAGTATATAATGTTTATTTTTCTATAAAATGTGCGATGGTTTCTCTAGATCAGACTCTTATTCCTCGTCTGGATCATGTAGATCTTTGAAGCTGCACTGAAACTGACATTTGGACCCTGTTGAACCCCATTGAAGTCCACTATATGGAGAAAAACCCTGGAATGTTTTCCTCAAAACCCTTCATTTCTTTTCCACTGAAGAAAGAAAAACAAACATCTTGGATGACATGGAAGAAATTTTAATTCTAACTCTTTAACCAACAAAACTGAACACACTGAGCTCACCTGGTTTGGACAGACAGAAGCGATTGACTCCTTTGGATAGATTGTAAATGCCAACATTCTCTGGTGAACTGCCATCTTGGAAAAATTCCTAAAGTTATGGACAAACAATGCATCAATCATCATCATCACACTAGTAACAGCTTATTCTGTCAACTCATTAAATATTGAATATTTTCAGGTCTCACCAAAGTAATGGCATGGGACAGAGAGCAGCGCAGCAAGTATCCAGTTTGTCTGAACTCCACTCCTTCTACATACGAGTCGAGCACATCCACCTCCACTGACTTATGCTTCCAGCACCACTCTTCTTGGGTGATAGACACTGTGATAACCAGAGGCGGTTAATCTTTTTCTGAATGTCTAAACATGATCTGCCTCAAAAATCATATGACTTTTCTAAATAACATATTGTAATAAAATCAACATTTTTAACATCATTATAAGCATCTCATATCGAGATATTCAAACAAAAATAGGATTGTACTGAAATAGAATGTGTAAAAACTAGCGGTGTAACTTGTAGTATTCATCCCGAACCGTACGGTCCGTACGGTACGGACGTCACGGTTCAGTGCATACAGTCAGACAGTCACAGGTACGGTGGCCGAGAGAGCTCAAAGCGCTGCAAATAATAAAACCCATGCAAATTAAAAAAAAACGTGATCATCAGTTTGACAACACATGTGCTGCAAATCCTCACAACACATGCAAACACAAAAACGCGCTGCATATACAAAAACGCGCTGCAAATAGCACAAACCACAACGGAAATGTTTCAAGGGGGACCCCAAAAAGTGACGGACCCTACTTGACAACAGCACAAACTAAAAAATATTAAATATATTATGTAGGCATTAACTCAATGTAATGTGTTTCACTAACAGAAAAGTGTTTTAATATGTGGCATTGTTGTTAACTCATAAAACTTTAAGAGATGATCATTTAGTGGATGATTTAATAATATTGGTTAATCATCTGTAGTGTACTAATGTGACGTCATCATAACGACCGCCTGAGGCGCTCGACGACCACGTCATCTGTGAGCGTGAGCTTCTAGCAAACTGAAAAACACTATTAAAAATAATAAGTACATGAAATAATGTACAGTTGTTTATTTTTGTTTGCAGTTTTTATAGTATTTCATGATTGTGAACACATTGTGCACTCAAATGCCGTACACTATATAGGGATTAGTGAATGAGTGAAGGGTGAGTTGAACTGGTTTTGGACACACGTCCTAGTAGGGTCCGTCACTTTTTGGGGTCCCCTTGAAACATTTCCGTTGTGGTTTGTGCTCTTTGCAGCACTTTTTGTAAATGCAGCGCGTTTTTGAGTTTGCTTGTGTTGTGAGGATTTGCAGCACATGTGTTGTCAAACTGATGATGACATTTTTTTTAAATTTGCATGTGTTTTATTATTTGCAGCGCTTTGAGCTCTCCCGGCCACCGTACACAGGTGATACACACTCCAATCCAGAAGGGGGCGCGCGACAACAGGAACAAGCAGCATTAGCATCTCGCGTAGCATTATATTTACTTCAGGCAAGTCGTTTAGTGTCCACAGCATGTCAGTTCACTGGACAAATGAAGTCTAGAGGGAAAATCTATCCACTACTTTAGCTTATATGTTTATTGTATTTACTTTATCTGTTAGTAATAATTATTTAATATGGTTAAATAAATTTGTTATGACTGTAACTGTATAAGTGATTATATTCCAAAAATCAATTGGGAGTAAAAACTTCATAATTAGATTTAGACATTAATGTAAAACCTGCCTGAACAAGAGTAGGAGAATGACAGGGAAAAGACGAATTTATTGAATAAAGACATTGTTTTTATTTTGTTTAAAAGTATTCTTGTCGCTTCATTACATTAAGGTTGAACCACATTATTTTAACCATTTCTTTAGTACCTTTTTGGATCTTGATAGTGGTAGATTTCATCAAAATATCTTGCGTTCTGAAGCTGAACGAAGGTCTTACGGGTTTGGAACGACATTAGGGTGAGGGTGAACTAACCCTTTAAGGCCAATTCACACCACACCAGATCATCCAATATTCCCCCGGCCCAACAAACACAAACTGAAAGGTGCCTACCTTTGTACTTTCCGGGTAGCACGTTATTGAAAGTGAAGCCGAGTGTTTCACTGCTGCCGGACAACTGGAGGTTCTGCCGCTCTCCCTGTCTGCTCACAGGCTGAAGGGTGACGGTCAGATCTCCACAGGCCACTG
This sequence comes from Zacco platypus, assembly GCA_038088235.1. NCBI lineage: Eukaryota > Metazoa > Chordata > Actinopteri > Cypriniformes > Xenocyprididae > Zacco > Zacco platypus. The sequence goes on along the minus strand of CM076074.1, from coordinate 1,514,279 downwards.
ATGGCACAATTCAATCATTGAGCCAATGACAAAAAACAAGCATATCTATTTGAATTTAGGGCGTGAAAAAAATCTCACCAAGACAGGACACAGAGCCAGAGATGGACGCGATGAACTGAGTGAAGAGAAGGTCGGTGATGGGATGGTCCAGCAGTGAAATATCGAGAGAGTACGGCTGAAGAGCGAGTCCAGCCTTTACGTCACTTTCGGGGAGGGTCACCTGCAGTACGGCACACACCATAATTAAATTAACGTTAACTTTAAAGTGGCGTTGCATCAGAAATGCTCATTACCTGCACGATGTAGTCCCCCGGTTTAACTTGAAAGCAGAACGCTCCATGACTGTCACTTTCCACAGTGCGAAAAAAGCCCTGATCCTGTCTCTGGGCCGAGAGAGTAACTTTGTAGTGCCCAAGCTGTTTAACAGTCTCAGGAAGACGGGTGACTAAGATGTGACCACACACGCTGAACCTGAGAACGACAAAGCGGGGCAGAATTTATCAATCTGAGCAAACGAACGCCCGAGACCTAAAGTCCTTGTTCTTCATCTCTTGACCACAAAAATTACATACTTCAGCTTTAAGGACACTTGATTATATGCACAGAACATTCTTAAGAACTTCCGCAATAATATAATCCAGCTGGAAAACTTCCGGTGAAATGTCACTTGTTGGTGTGTTGGTATCTTCAATGTTGTGAGGTAGATTTAACAGCATTAATAGTGTAATTTTAAGTTTATAATCAGAATATTGTAGTGATCGTCAGCTGTAGTGCCGGTGACAACCACTAGAGGGCACTTCACCTTGGACTTTTACACACACATTAGCTGTGTCTGAAACCGCTCCCTATCCACTATATAGTGCACTATATCGGACGACTTCTTCGAACGACTTCATTCCCTACATTCGTTCACTACTTTTACCCACAATCCTCTCTGATTTTGAGTGTACATTCGATGTTCACTCGTTAAAGCGCCCAAAATCCAGCGCGATAAGACGATCGAGTGCGAAAGAAAAATAAATATGATGGACGGCAATACGGGAAGCGGCAACTTCTACAAATGTAAGTGTCATTTTTTTATTAATTAGAACATCTTTGTAAAGATATTTTGAAGCGAAATGATACAGGTTTATATCATAATATATGTACTTATTATCATATGATAATTTGGTCGATTTTTCTCATATGTTAGTGAACTGTTGTACATTGTATTTATTTACTATTATATTTTTTATAAACAAATGTGACAGTGTAGTGTTATTTTTAAATATAAATGTACTAAATAGCATGACACAGGTGTTTTTATTCTCTCTTTATTCTCAATAAACATGACAAATAAACAGTAATATTCAATTCATGAAGCAAAACGGGACATATTACAGACGGGTATAGGAAATGTTAATGACGAAATTGTCTGACGCATGCTATTAACATCAGCGTCCGAATTCGCTCACTCATTTTCGTTCACTCTTTGCTGATATAGTGCGCTCAACTGTCGTGCACTATATAGGGGTTAGTGAACGAGTAAACGAGTGAGCAGTTTCGGACACAGCTATTCACTCCGTGACTTCACTTCCCACAATGCACTACACACTCACTCACTCACTCATTTCAAGCAGACTTCATTTCCCATAAGTCCCGTACCCAGTCACTGATCACCTCACCAGCTGCAGTCAATCATCTAGACTATTTAAGCAACATTTAGCGTCACATTCATTGCGAAGTCTTGATATTCTTATAGTTGTCACTTCTGAGCATTATTCCCTGTCTTGTTTTCCCGTTCTGCCTGTTTCAACCGTGTTTTGATTATTCTCTGTCTGCTCTTAGATTTACTGCTTTAGTTTACTGGACTGTGATACTTACTGCCTACCCTGAGATCTTTGCCTGTATACCGATCACGACTCTGATATTCCTCTAACATTCCCGTTTGCTGTTCCATGACCTATGCTTGTGTGACCACTCTTGTCAATAAAAGCCTGCATTTGGATCTCATCCGCCGACTCGACATTACAAATACAGTCACTTTAATAGTCAGCCTCAGCGTTAATTATTTAAACGTAAGACGACATAAAAAGAGACGCATCCCTCAGTGTTCCTCCTTTGCAAAATTCAATTCAACCATCAGTTTTTACACTTATGAGCAAATAAATGCTCGTCTGCCGCCATCTAGTGGCAATTAACGTCTTTTTATTTTTAAGTTAGTGTTTTCTATCAAATGTTGGATTTCCTAAATCTTGAAATGTTCCGTTTTACAAATGGGGACGATCTCAGAAGGATGAACAAATGATGTTTTTGGTCGCCGTGTTTCTCTTTCAAACGTTCCCATTCGCTTCGTCTTTATTGCAAACAATAAAACTGGTTTATTGGCAAATTAGTCAAGTGTGATAACTGCATTAAAATATAAGCACAGCATTAAAAAGTCAAACATTGATAGTTTTGTGTCTGCACAGAATGACAGCGAACCGGAAATGCCTAAGGTAGCTTAACGAAAACCAGGAAGTAAATGCATCCTCACCCTGCAGTGATGATGTCGGGCAGCTGAGGGGTGCTGGGAGCAATCTTCACCGTGACGGGCTCAAAGAGCATCAGGTCCTTGTGTGTGTTGATGGTATAAGTGCCTGTGGTCATATTCTCCAATCTAAACGAACCATCTTCTTTAGTTTCCACTGTGAAAGAGACGAGGGAGGAGGCAACATATAAACGCAATGTTTTAATTTAGCATGAATTATTGGCTTCTTAGGATATACCCACGGCATTATGATAATTTCACTAAAGCGTATCATCACGGTTACCTTTAATTTGGTTGTTTAGTGTAACTACAGCATCTGCGACACCCTCTCCATTGGGGCTATTGAGAACTCTGCCCATCACAGAGAATCCCATGACCCGGAATATTGGCTGAGAGACAAAATAGGAGAAACATGTTAGAAAACAGGTTGCAGCTGATTTATACATGATGTATTTCTCATTAATGTTTAATGTCCATTTGAACACACTATGTCAAAATTACAACAGTTCTTTTAATTGCTTTGGCGCAATTTTCACAACCAAGTAGTAAATTTCCAAAATCCTAATCCTGAAACTGATCATCAGAAATGTTCTTTTTTAAACATTTCATCATGTTTTCAATTATGTTATGTACACAAAAATCACAAAGTATCCATCTTCATCACACCCTATTATACAAACATGTACCTTACATTATTTGCTACAAAATTAAATGATTGTAAACGGTACTAAATTGAAAGAAGATCAACCAAATGTTCTCCTTAAATATTAAAATGATATTAATTGTGTTTTGAAACAATGATAATATAGTGTAGTTGTAATGAAAGCATGCGATCAGGTTTTGAAAGAGTGACGAGTAGTGTTACAAGTGTGATCAAATGTACACTTTACTTGTGAAAATAATACCAAAGCAAATAAACAACAACTGTATAACAGCATCCAACTATAATGGTCAATTAATGATATTTCATGCCTCCAAATCTGTACGAACAAGTCAGAGAATTGAGAAACTCACCTCCAATATTAAACTTTTGTGTTCTACTTTGAAATCCATACGAGAAGGAGCAACATCGAAAGTTATTCTCTCCCCTCTGTAATATGGGACCTGCAGTTCAAGAAGAAACACGCTAAGACTGCTTTATTACTACAAATTATTTAACTTCTGATAAAAAAGGCTGCATGAGATGGAAATAAGTGTCAAATTATTTTCATTTAAAGGATTAGTTCAGTTCAGAATTCAAATGTCCTGATAATTCACTCTCCTCCATGTCATCCAAGATGTTCATGTCTTTCTTTCTTCAGTTGAAAAGAAATGAAGGTTTTTGAGAAAAACATTCCAGGATTTTTCTCCATATAGTGGACTTCAATGGGGTTCAACAGGGTCCAAATATCAGTTTCAGTGCAGCTTCAAAGACTCTACATGATCCAGACGAGGAATAAGAGTCTGATCTAGAGAAACCATCCGACATTTTTTAAAAAACATTAAATTATATACTTTTTAACCTCAAATACTCGTCTTGCTCCACACATTACATAATCATGTTTAAAAGGTCACGCGTGACGTAGGCGGAAGTATCGCAGTAGGGCGAAAAACTACATTTCGTTTTCTCCTCCAACTTCAAAATCGTTTTACCTTTATTTTTGTAAAGGCTGTTTGACTCAGTCTTGGCACGTTTGCTTTGTAAACACTGGATCGGTACTTCTGCCTACGTCACGTGACCTTTCCAACGTGATGACGTAATGCGTGGAGCATCAGAGCAGCGCAAGATGAGCATTTGTGCTTAAAAAGTATATAATGTTTATTTTTTTGTATAAAATGTGTGACGGTTTCTCTAGATCAGACTCTTATTCCTCGTCTGGATCATGTAGAGTCTTTGAAGCTGCACTGAAACTGACATTTGGACCCTGTTGAACCCCATTGAAGTCCACTATATGGAGAACAATCCTGGAATGTTTTCCTTTTCTTTTCAACTGAAGAAAGAAAGACATGAACATCTTGGATGACATGGAAGAGAGTGAATTATCAGGACATTTGAACTCTGAACTGAACTAATCCTTTAAGGTACAGCCAGAAACTAATGACATACTGTGCAGAAGTCATAAGTATGTTAGATTGCGCACCAAAAAAATAAAATAAATAAATGATATATATTTGCTTTACTGTGCCAATAGGAAACATCAGTTCACATTTCATATGAAAATTAGTGACAATAACAGTAAAAACAGCTTCTGACCACAGTGTATTCCCCACTGGGAAGGCAGGGAAAGGAGAAAGTGCCGTCCTCACGAGACTGAGAGCTGCACAGATACACAAGGGAGGAGTCGCCCATTAAAGCCCCATCCACAGGAGCCACACTGCAGCCACTGATAGCCTGGATAAAGAACACATGTGTTCAAACAGATAACAGGTGATGAGTCTGTGCACTTTTGTGAAGACATTATCATATGATGACATTCATATGCCGTTGGGTTTTGAATCTAATAAACGCTTTACCTTCTGTGTTACACTGGCAGAGTAAAGGAGGAAACTGACTCCCTTCATTGGTTCGCTGTCGCTCTGCACCTCTCCAGAGACATCATATCCCTTTACCACAAGAGGAGCAGCGGCGGGGGCGTTTTCATTCGACACCACCACAGTGGTTGAGCTCTGCCACGGGATAAACCAACAAGACTTCTTAGACCAATGGAAAATGCTGGATAAAATCGGAATTTTCTCCAGTTAAATGATAAGAAAACAGAGGTCAGAATTTTTGGCTTTAGTGATCATGTAAATGCAGGGAAGGACAATCTGTCATTTAATGTGAAAAATTACAGGCAAAATTTTTTTTCTTCAACGTAGAACAATCGCTAAATTAAATCCAGTTCTTTTTTTATCCCTTCTGTGCTGTTCGGGATGTTTTCATCCACTATGGGGAATTTTTGAGTCTTAATTTGGCCATAACTTTCTCCGTGTTTCAGCAAATGGAATGATTTTTGGTGACAAATCTTATTTTGACACTTATTTTGGGAAAATGCTTTGAAAATGTTCAAAAACTCAACAGTACTCTGTGGGCAAATTCACGACCCTTTCGTTATGATTTTAACTGCTTTAAAAATGTATCAGATAAATATTTTTTTCACATTTTTTTGCTTAAATCTATTAATCAACCTCAGTCCTGATCAAAACTACTAAATTTAAAAAAAAAAAAATTCAGGATTTTAACTCTTTAATTGCCAAATTCATAAATGATGTCACTGATTTGGGAAAAAACGTGTCAAAGATTAGAAACAACATTGGCTTTGATGCGTTGTTAGTTTTTGTGCAGCATCAGATTTCAACGTTTTAAAGAGTTAAAATCCTGAATTATTTTTTAAAATTTAGTAGTTTTGATCAGGACTGATGTTGATTAATAGATTTAAGCAAAAAAATGTGAAAAATGTACCATCCACCATGCCGTTGTTTCGTCACAACTCGACTACGGCTGCCCCCGAATAGTCGTCGAGAAGAGGCTTAATCGACTAAAATTGGTATTAGTTGGTTAGTCGCAGAATAAAAAACCTCCACAGGAAGTGACAAAATCACGCAGTCGGTGATGCATAGATCGTTAACGGCAGGAAATCCAAACATTCATCATCATGACCTCAAATACGGCGTATCACTTAAAACATGGAAGTAAGTCCGCTTGCTGTAACGTTAACCTCTATAAACGTGTGTTATTATTAGGCTCATATCCAAGTGTTTGAGTGGAGAGAGCGCTTGGTGCGATCAGTGGCATTTAACTTAAAATACTGTCATTTTTGGCCATACATATAATAGTAATCCATCATTCGAAATGGTTTGCTTTTATTTCTATAAACTCACAGTAACAAGAAAACATTGAGCTTTTGTGAAATAATGAAAACAAACGGGATGAAACTCGTCGTATTCTTGCCTCACAGACATGAGAAATATATCTATGGAAAGCTTGAAATGTCTACTTTTAAACAAACCAATTCAAATATTCTCCGATTATGTCATCCATATGAAACGTGGATATATGCGCATCCACTACTGCGCAGATGATGAAGAGTCAGCATCGTCGACTTCACTGCAGCCGAAAACAAGCGAAACACTAGTTGATCAATAAATGATTAAAATTATCAGACGGTCCTCTTCAGTTTTTTCACGGCGCATTCATAATCTTTATGTTTGAGCACTGATTAGGCTATATATATAAGCGATTAAAGACTGATTATTATGTTTTATATTGTTTATTAATATAAACGGGCGATTAGTCGACTAATCGCTTAAA